>QPMI01000392.1:0-85167 GCA_004431415.1 Cyanophora paradoxa | reverse complement strand
CAAGAGGATCGAGCCCGCGGTCGTGCTAGCTGTATTATGCGTATGGTGTATGCATATAGCGCTGCTGCTTATATAATTAGCATGAAGACGCCAGCGCGTGCCACGGTGGCCCCGGCCCGTCAACGTTGCCAGCACGCCCCGCCGGGCGCCCGCGGCCGGCACGCGTACGATCGGACGGCTTTAGCCTATAGCTAGTAGAATTCTCGACTCATGGGTTGCGGTCGTGACCCCGGGCCCCACGCGGGCCACGCAGGCCGCGGTCGGCAGCGGGCGAGTGTCTGGACGCGGCTGGGGGGCGGCCGCGCACGCTAGACTCGGTCGAAATGCTCTCCATTCCGGTCTCCAGAGAGATAAACCGTGGGCGGATCCCGCTCCCGCGGCCACGGCTGGCCATGGGCGGCACGGTACGGTCCGACGATCCGACCGTGCCGAAGAAGCTGCAGCTGCCGAGGCCTATAGCTAGGGCCCGCGGCCGGAGTCGCGGAAACGTGAAAAGACTGTAGAAAGCTAGCTAGGCTAAACTAGCCTGATAGCTGTCTGAGCCGCGCTGGCAATGCGGGCTCTTATGCGGCCGGACCGGACGGGCGCACCTGCGTACCGGTGCGTATACGTAATTGCGAGCTCGAGTTGCATGGCAAGTTGATGACGGTTGGTGGCTTTGATTGAGTTTTTTCGCTCGCGCCGGGTACGTATATACGCCGTTGGTTGATGGGAGCTCCGCCGGGATGGAGCCGGACGCCTGGGGGTTCGACATCGGCAGCCCGGTGATCCTGCTGGGGCTCGAGGACGCCGGCGAGGCCACCGCCGACGCCGTCCGCGCGGCGCACGCCCGCGCGGTCTCCGCCGTGGGCCCCGCGCTCCTGCCGGTGCGGCCCGCACGCCGGCCCATCGCCGAGTCGCCCCCCCGTGCCGATTGAGCCGCAGGAGGGCGTGGCGGAGCTCTCCGGCGAGCAGCGCGCTGCCTGCGCCGTCGTCCTATGCCGGCACATCGACCTGGGTGCGCCCCCGCCCGCTCCCGACCCCGGCCGACCGCCCCCAGCCGACGCCCGCGCTCCGCGCGCAGCTGCGCGCCTGCTGCGCGAGCCGGCGGTGCGCCGCAAGCTCGCGGGGCGCCCGCGCGGGAGCCGGCTGGTGGCGGGCCTCGCGGCGCTCGCGCTCGCCGTCCCGGGCGCCCCGTGCCCGGCCTGCGGCGGGGACGGGGGAGACGGGGCGCCGGCGCACGTCTTTGACGAGGCGGCCCCCGCCCAGCGGTGCCCCGGACCGGCGCTCGTGCGCACCGCCGAGCCGATCGAGCCGGCCGCCGTGCGCCGCCTCTTCGGGCCTCCCGACGCCCGGCCTCGCCGCCGCCGCGCTCCCCGACGGGGCCGCGGCCGGGACGCCGGCCCCGCGCCCGTCCGGCGGGACGCTTTTCGGGACCGGGGGAGGCTGCTCAAGCTTCCTCGCCTCGCTGGGCGCCGGGGAGCAGGCGGCCGAGCTGCGGGACCTCCTCCCCCTCCGCGCCCTCGCCGCGCGCCTCTGCGCGAGCGCGGCCTCGACGTCTCCCACTGGTGCGCCGGCCGCCGCCGCCCCCCCTCCCCGTCGTTCGCCCGCCCCGTCCGACCCCGACGCCCGCGCGCGGCAGCGATCCTCTGCCGGAGCGATTCCTCGCGGCTGCCGAGTGAGCTCGCGGCCTCGCATCCCCTCACGACCCGCCGGGCCGCCCCGAGACGTCCCCCTGCCGCCGCAGGGCCGCGAGGCGAATCGAGGCGGGCGGCGTCGTCGATCCCCAGCACGCGTGCGCAGGGGGGGCCGTGGGAGCGTTCCCCCCACCACCGCCGCCGCCGGCCCGCCGCCGCCCGACCGACCCCGCCGTCGCGCGCAGGGCGCAGACGTACTCCTCCAGGAGCTTTTTCCGGCGCGGGACGGAGGACATCCGGCAGTTTGCGCTGCGGCACCTACCGGCCGAGGCGCCGGCGGACGAGGTCCTCGAGATGGACCGCGACGCCGTGTCGCCCTCGTCGTCCTCGTCGCCCGCCGCCTCGGCTGGCCCGCCCGGACCCGTGCGCCGTCCCCCGCTCTCGCCCTTGCCCCCCGGCTGAGCCCCGACGCCCCCGAGCAGCGGCAGGCAGCCGGGGCGCAGCGGTGGCTCGAGATGTCCGACGCGCAACTCGTCGCCCTCCGGTGCGGCGGGCGATCGCGGCGCGCCCACGACGCGGCCGCGCGCCGACGGAAAGGCCGGGGCGGGGCGCAGAAGCGGCGACGAGCTGGCGGCTGCGAGGGCGCCCGCGACGCGACGTGCGTGCCCTCTTTCCCCCGTTTCCCTCGTGCGCGCGCGCTCTCTCTCTCGACCCGAGGCCCGCCGGCAGGACGGGGGGCGGCGGCGGCGACGGCGCGGAGCGTGGCGAAGCAAGCGGCGGCGGCGGGGCGAGCCGGAGTCTCCCACGCGAGCGCAATCGAGGACGAGGAGGCCGACTGAGGCCGCCCGACGGGGTCGGACGGGCTCGCCCTCTATCGGGGGCCCGCCCATGCCAAGGCCCATGCACGTGCTTGGACAGGTAGACAGGCAGCTAGGCAGCTAGGTAGATGTACAGTTGGCGTTCAGGGCGCGGGTTTTGAGTTGATCGCGATCAGAATCACAACCGGGCCGGGGCGTGTGACCATAGCGGAAGGGGGGGGGGGGGGGGGGAGCTCGAGGGGATGGTGCGGGCCGGGCCCTGCTGCCAGATAGCCCGCCTGGTCGATTCCGGCAACGGCGCCGGTGCCCCTGGACGGGCCCGAGAGCTCTCGGTGAGACGAGGCGATCGGCAGGGGGGCAGGGAGAGCGGGGGTACGGACGAACCGAGCCCCGCCGCTTATCGCCCGCCTGGTCGATTCCGGCTACGGTGCCCGTACCCCTGGACGGGTCCGAGAGCTCTCGGTGAGACGAGGCGGGCGGCGGGGGCGCGGGGAGAGCGGGGGTACGGACGGACCGAGCCCGCCGCTTATGGCCCGCCTGGTCGATTCCGGCTACGGCGCCTGTACCCCTGGGCGGGCCCACGAGCTCTCGATGAGACGGGGACGAGCGGCGGGGGGCGGGGGAAGAGGGGGTACGGACGGACCGAGCCCCGCCGCTTATGGCCCGCCTGGTCGATTCCGGCTACGGCGCCTGTACCCCTGGACGGCCCGCTCGCCCCGTCCGTAAGACGAGGCGAGCGGCGGGGGGGCGGGACGAGCGGGGGTACGGACGAACCGAGCCCCGCCGCTTATGGCCCGCCTGGTCGATTCCGGCTACGGCGCCTGTACCCCTGGGCGGACCGGGAGCTCTCGGTGAGACGGTGGCACGCGGCCGGAGGGTGCGGAAGCGCGCGAAGGGGTGGGTGGAGAGGAAAGGCAAATGACAGCGTCAGCAGGGGGTACACACGCCGTAGCCGGAATCGACCAGACCGCCCTACTGCGGGCCAGCGCTGCGATCTGTACGGGCCGCCGAGTGAGCGAGGGCGGGGCGCGGAGAGGGCGCGTTGGGGGGTACACACACCGTAGCCGGAATCGACCAGGCCGCCCCTACTGCGGGCCAGCGCTGCAGGTCCGTACGGGCCGCCGAGTGGGCGAGGGCGGGGGCGCTCGAAGGGGGGCGAGAGGCCTAAGGGGTACACACACCGTAGCCGGAATCGACCAGGCCGCCCCTACTGCGAGCCAGCTGCTGCGGGCCGCACGGGCCGCCGAGTGAGCGGGGGGCGGGGGCGCTCGAAGGGGGCGAGAGGCCTAGGGGGGTACACACACCGTAGCCGGAATCGACCAGGCCGCCCCTACTGCGAGCCAGCTGCCGCGGGCCGTACGGGCTGCCGAGTGAGCGAAGGCGGGGGCGCACGAGGGGCCGCCGCGGCGCGCGGAGCGTGGCAGCGGGCCGAGGAAAAGGAGGCGGGGCTCGCTGCAGCCGCGAGGGGCGGACCGAGCGCGGTGCCGGCCGACTCGGTGATCGTCTTGCTCGCTGGAACCGGCGCGCCCGCACTCCACCCCGCGTAGCGCTTCGCGAGGGTGTGGCGGAGAAGCGCGCGGGTCCGCACGCTGCGCACCGCACGCGGCGTGCCCGATCGATGGCCGGATGCGCGCCGGCGGCGCGCCGGGGCCGGCCGCGCTGCGGCGCGCGCGTTTAAATCTCGGAGAACCTCCACAAGTGCGCCTTGGGCGCCGGCTGCATCTGCGTAGCCGCACGAGCGCCGCGGCCGCCGAGGGTCGCCGTGACGCCCAGCCTGTGCGACGGGACACGCATCCGTGGGGTTGTCGGGTCGTAGAAGCGTCAGAGGGCCGCTGGAGATCAATAGCTAGCAGTGGCCGTGGCCTCGTCGACTGCGCTCGACCCGAGCACGAGCTGGGCGGGCGGCGACGCGATTTTCGAGCCCTACAGGCGCTATGGACTGCGCCAGAGGGCACGCGCGCGACGCGGCGTGCTGTTGAAATTCGATGGTGCGCCGGTGCACCATCAGAACGTTGCAAACTGGCCCCCCGAAAGAGCTGCGCATGCGCATGAAGGCTCTGCTGGCCAGCGTTGCGAGAACGCGCGCGGGGGGCTGCGGCGGCAGCTGGCTGCAGCTTGCAACACTGCTGCGGCGAATCTGCGGGGTACACTTGGTCGCAAAAAAACAGACACAGAGAAAACCACAGCGATCCCACGCACAGAGAGCAGCGGACCACGAGCTGCTCGTGCGGCGCTCTGTCGCGCCCGAGCCGCGAGCCTCCCTTCTGCTCTCCCGAGAGAGCCACGCCTCGGGCGGTTCCAGCTACCCGCGCGGCTCGTGCGCCTCCCTTTCGTCCTAGCCTGCTCGGCGGCCGCGGCCCGCATGCAACTTTCGATCCCGGAGTCCGCTGCGGCTGACGTGCCTCTGTCCCTCGCCCCGCAGGGCGCCGACGCCGGATTAAGTTTCTGCGCGCCCGCGAGCTCTTCCTGCGTACAGTTCGAATCCAAAGCGGCTCATACCTACGCGCGCCCGCGCGCCCCGGCCGGGCCCGCCCCGCCGGAGCCGGCCGGCGCTCAACCGGCCCAGGCCTCGGCGCCGGGCCGCGGCGCCCCGTCGCCCAGAGCGGATCGCTTGGTGCGCTTCGGGGCCGCCTGCTCGGGTGGCGGGACGCGCGGCAGCGGCCTGGCGAGGCCGGGCGCCGGGACGTCGGTCGGCACGGGGAGCCGGCCGATGCCCTGCGGCGGCGGCGGCGCAAGCGGCGGCGGGGCGTCCATCGCGAGGGTGAGCGCGGCCCGGCGCCTCGCCCGCTTCGAGCGCCCCCTCTGGATCCTCTTCCCCGCCCACGCCAAGCCCTCGGCAGCCGGCCCGCTGGGCGAGCCAAGAGCGCCCGGGGCCTCGTGGGGAGTGCGCCCGCGCACCCCCTCGACCGGTTCCCTTTCTTCCCGTCGAGCTCTCGAGCTCGGTGCGGTGCTCATCGCCTCGGCAGGCTCGGCGCTCGAGGGGCGCTAGCGCTGCTGGGCGGGCGCGTACGAGCCTCGTACCCCACGCGGGGGCGCGGAAGAGCGATCGGGCCGATTCCGGGTACGGCCGGTCCACCCCGCTCTTTTTCCCTCCCCCACCGGCCCGCGCTCCTCGCCTTGTCCGCGCCCGCCATCGCTCACCCAGAGCGATCGCAGCGCTGGCCCGCAGTAGGGGCGGCCTGGTCGATTCCGGCTACGCTGTGTGTACCCCCCTAGGTCTCTCGCCCCCCCCCCCTCCCCTCGAGCGCCCCCGCCCTCGCTCACTCGGCGGCCCGTACGGCCCGCAGCAGCAGGCTCTCAGTAGGGGCGGCCTGGTCGATTCCGGCTACGCTGTGTGTACCCCCCTAGGTCTCTCGCCCCCTTCGAGCGCCCCTCCCTCGCTCACTCGACGACCCGTACGGCCCGAAGCAGCAGGCTCGCAGTAGGGGCGGCCTGGTCGATTCCGGCAACGGCGTGTGTACCCCCCTTGGCCTCTCGCCCCCTTCGAGCGCCCCCCGCCCCCGCACACTCGGCGGCCCGTACGGCCCGCGCAGCTGGCTCTCAGTAGGGGCGGCCTGGTCGATTCCGGCAACGGCGTGTGTACCCCCCAACGCGCCTTCTCCGCCCCCCGCCCTCGCTCACTCGGCGGCCCGTCCGGCCCGCAGCAGCTGGCTCTCAGTAGGGGCGGCCTGGTCGATTCCGGCTACGGCGTGTGTGCCCCCCTTTCTCGACCCCTCGCGTGGCCCCGCCCTCGCTCACCCTGCGCCCCGTTCGACCCGCAGCAGCAGGCTCGCAGTAGGGGCGGCCTGGTCGATTCCGGCTACGGCGTGTGTACCCCACAACGCGCCCTCTCCGCGCCCCGCCCTCGCTCACTCGGCGCCCCGTCCGGCCCGCGGCGCTGGCCCGCAGTAGGGGCGGCCTGGTCGATTCCGGCTACGGTGCGTGTACCCCTGCTAACGCTGTCGTTTGCCTTTCCTCTCGACCCACCCCTTCGCGCGCTTCCGCACCCTCCGACCGCTCGCCCCCATCTCACAGAGAGTTCGCGCACCGCCGCCTCGTCTCACCGACGTGCTCGCGGGCCCGCCCAGGGGTACAGGCGCCGTAGCCGGAATCGACCAGGCGGGCCATAAGCGGCGGGGCTCGGTTCGTCCGTACCCCCGCTTCCCCCGCACTCTCTGGCCGCTCGCCTCGTCTCACCGAGGGCTCGCGGGCCCGCCCAGGGGTACAGGTGCCGTAGCCGGAATCGACCAGGCGGGCGATAAGCGGCGGGGCTCGGTTCGTCCGTACCCCCGCTTCCCCGCACCCTCTGGCCGGTCGCCTCGTCTCATCGAGAGCTCGCGGGCCCGCCCAGGGGTACAGGCGCCGTAGCCGGAATCGACCAGGCGGGCGATAAGCGGCGGGGCTCGGTTCCTCCGTACCCCGCTTCCCCCGCACCCTCTGGCCGCTCGCCTCGTCTCATCGAGAGCTCGCGGTCCGCCCAGGGGTACAGGCGCCGTAGCCGGAATCGACCAGGCGGGCCATAAGCGACGGGGCTCGGTCCGTCCGTACCCCTGCTTCCCCGCACCCTCTGGCCGCTCGCCGCGTCTCACCGAAGAGCTCACGGGCCCGCCAGGGGTACAGGCGCCGTAGCCGGAATCGACCAGGCGGGCCATAAGCGGCGGGCCCGGTTCGTCCGTACCCTGCACCCTCTGGCCGCTCGCCTCGTCTCACCGAGGGCTCGCGGGCCGGCCCAGGGTACAGGCGCCGTAGCCGGAATCGACCAGGCGGGCGATAAGCGGCGGGGCCCGGTTCGTCCGTACCCCGCTCCCCTGCACCCTCTGGCCGCTCGCCTCGTCTCACCGACGTGCTTGCCGGCCCGCCCAGGGGTACAGGCGCCGTAGCCGGAATCGACCAGGCGGGCCATAAGCGGCGGGCCCGGTCCGTCCGTACCCCCGCTCGCCCCGCCCCCCGCCGCTCGCCTCGTCTCACCGCGGGCTCGCGGGCCGCCCCAGGGGTACAGGCGCCGTAGCCGGAATCGACCGGGCGGGTCAAAACCGGACGACTCTCGGCGGGCGCCGTTTCGCGGCGCCCACCGCGGGGCCCGCGCGCCGTCGTTGGGGCCCGCGGGGCCATCGCCCACCGCCGGCCGCCGCCCCGCCCCGGCACGCGTCCTTCCCACCGTACCCCTCCCCTCACCCCCGCCGCCCCGTCTGCCCGCTTTTGCCCATCCCGGCGGGCCCCGATGGGGCATATATAGGAGTCGCCGGCCCCCCGATCCTCCCGACGAGACCCGCAGGCCCCTTCTGCCGGGGTCCTCCTCCTTCCCCCCTGCCTCCGGCGATGGCGTCGCAGCCGGCGTCGGGGGCCCAGGTGACGAGCCCGCGGGGCGCGGCGGGCGGCGCGTCCGGCTGCCCGCCCCTCGACTCGCGGCCGGCCAAGGTCAGCCTCCCGCGTTCATCAGCCTGGGCGGGACCCGCTCCTCTCCTGCCGCCCCGCCTGCGCCCGCTGCAAGTCGGAGCGCATCCTCCCCCCGATCCTCCTCTCCTGCGCCGCCGCCCGCCTCCTCGCCAAGACCGGCGCCTCGTCCGTCAACGAGGCCCTCGACGCGCACCCGCGCCCCGCCCTCGACGACCTCAAGTTCAACTCGACCGGCTCGTTCGTCTGCCTCAGCTGCGCCCTCACCCTCCTCTCCGTCAGCGCCGAGGGCGGCGCCTCGCCGCCCCTCTTCACCTGCCCCAGCTGCGGCGACCCCACCCGGCCGCCTCGGGCCTCGTCTGCAGCTCCCGCATCGACGCCCTCTTTTCCTTTCTCGCCTACATCGACGACGCCGCCTTTGCCGCCTCGTGGATCTCCGGCGACCTCTGCCTCCGCACGGCGCTCACGTACGCCCTCGAGCGCTTCCAGGCGGCCGCCGCCGAGGCCCGCGCCCCGCCGCCGCCGGCGGCGGCGGCCCGCCCCCGGCCCCCGCGGCCCCCGCCGGGGCGGGCCCGAGCTCGGGCTCTGGCTCTGGCCCCGGAGCCGCCGCCCCGTCCGACGGATCCGCGCCCGCCGCCCAGCCGCCGGCGCCGGCGGCCGCCCCCCTGGCCCGGGGGAGCCGGCCGCGGGCGCCAAGGCCCAGGGCGGCAAGAAGCGCAAGGAAAAGGGCGCCGCCTCGGGCCCGGGCCCGGCCGCCGAGGAGGAGGGGAGGAGAAGGAGGAGGAGGGGCCGGCCGCCGGCCCTCGCGATCGCGCGCCAAGCGCGCCGCGACGTCGACCAAGGGCCCGGCGCGGGGCGAGTCGGCGGCCGAGCAGGAAGAGGGGGAGGACGGCGCCGAGGAGCGGGCGCTGGAGCGGCGCAAGACGCTGCGCCCGCCCAAGCCGGCGAGCTCCCCCGACCCCGAGGCGGCGTCGGCGTCGGCCTCGGCGCAGGGCGCCGGCCCCGGGTCCGGCTCGGGCGCCGGCCCCTCGAAGCCGGCGCGGCGGGCGGCGCGGAGCAAGTGGGGCGCCGGGCGCGACCGCCGCAAGGAGTGGGAGTCGGACAAGCTCATCCGCGTCCTCTACAACGCGTACACGCGCCCCAAGGACGAGGACGCGCGCTCCGAGTCGGAGGGGGCAGCTCGGCCGGGAGCGGCGGCGGCGGCGGCGGCAGCAGCGGCGGCGGCGGCAAGGGCAAGGGCAAGGGCAAGGCGGCGGCGGCCCCCTCGCCATCGAGGCCGGGCCCGAGGGCGGCGGGGCGGCGGCGGCGGCTCGGGCAGCGAGGAGGACGGCTCGCGCGCCGGCTCGCCGGACCCGCGGGGCAAGGAGCTCGCGGAGCGCTGGCGCAAGGCCCTCGCCGAGGCGGAGCGGGCCGAGGGCGGCGCGGACGACGCCGACGAGCTCGCCGAGGGCCCCGCCGGGGGCGGGGGCGAGGGCGAGGGCGGGCTCGACCCAGAGTCGCTGGAGGCCTACGACTTTGGGCTCGAGGCGGGGATCGACCCGGGGCTCATCGGGCGCCAGATCGACGCCAGCCCGGAGGCCCGCGCGGCCCTCCTGAACCGCATCGAAGAGGCGGGCGGGAGCGGATCCGCTGCATCATGCTCATCGCCTGCTCCGTCCTCGCCGTCCACCAGGCCTACACGGAGCGCTACGGCCGCAACCGCCGCCTCTGGGGCGCCTACCGCGCCGAGCACCTCTGCGCCAAGTACGACGCCATCCTCCAGGCGGCCGGCTTTCGCCTCGAGGTCAGCGCCCAAAAGGTGAGGTCGCTTCGAATTCCCTTGCGGGAGGAGGGTGCGGGGGCGGGCCCCTAGCTGCAGCCGCGAGCACGCGTACCCGGCCCGGCGAGCTTTCGACGTCGCTCACTCGAGGCTCGCGCAGTCCGAGATCTACAACGACCTCCGCGCGCTGGGAGAGACGCTCACGAGGTTCCCTGGCCTTGCGCGCGTCTGCGGGAGCGGCATATCGGTCGTCGACTTTGTCAGCTGCCTCCCGCTCCTGAAGGGCTGCACGAAAGAGGGGCGGACCAGATCCGGGAGCGGCTCGCGGAAGAGGTGCAGCGCGCCAAGGGCTTTGTCTTTGACGGCTCGGTGCTGGAGCTTCGGGAGGCCGGCGAGAGCGACGGGACGGGGACGGGGACGAGCAGAGCGAGGCGTCGGGCGAGGAAGGGGCCGCCGAAGGCGCCGGCGAGGCCAGCGCCAAAGGCGACTGACCGGCAACGAAAATAGCACACGTTATACGCTGTTTAGAGTTCAACCTTTTCGTTTCAATCATCTAAATACTCTGGCCCTCTCTCTTTCTGGCTCTTTAGTAAGATCTAGATCTAGAGTGAAGCCTATAGCTAGGCCCTAGTTGACTATTTGATGCGATGTTCCCCGCGCTCTAGACTTGTAGATTTCTGATCTGTGCAGTACGTAGTGTGCTTTTATGATCCGTGTGACTTTCTGCGCTCAGTGCTCACGTGTTATCATAGTATCGATATCGATTGCAAGCTTTAGCACCCGATTCTGCCATGCCGTGACGAGGCCTAGGGCGGCTCATGATCACTGACTTGGTAAATAAGTGACCGTGATCATGACCAGAACTCGTGGTGGCGGCATTCTAGCTATTTGTCTCAGAGTCTCTATCGCGATTTTAAGCTTCAGGCGCTCTCGGTGTCGGCCGCCGTGTCTCCCTTCAAGCGTCGCGCAAGATCCGTGTCTGCAGGGCTGTCCAAATTCAAGGATTAGGACAGTCGCGATTAGCATCAATCCGAGCGTGACATTATAATTAAAGAAGCAGCCTGGCAGAGGGAGCTTAAGCCATGCTTATAGTTATAATCAAGGACGGAAGAGGCACTGCGGCATTTGTAATCAAAATAGGGCAAGACCTTACGCGTGCGCACCCGACCGTGACTCGCTTGCGGTGCTTGGCCGCGAGGACACCACCCTCGAACCAGCGAATGATGTGCGCCTCGGCGGCCTCGCGAATGGCCCGGATAGTGTCCTGCAAGACATGAAATATTAATCAGCCAGCTATTCGCACCCCCCCCGCGCCCGGCACTGCGGCACGGGCGCGCACCTTTGTGAACCGAAAGTTGACAGATTGTTCACGAAGACCGGCCTCCACGTCTTCCTTGATCATCGCGGCCGTGAGCTCGCGCACCTGCGCACGTGCACGCGCCGCACAGCAGGGCACAGGGCTCGGGCGGCAGAGGATAATTTCAAGTTTTGAAGGGCCCCCACACGTACCAGGCGGCCGAACGGGGCCAGCGGAATGAGGGCATTGTAGGTCTTCTGGTACCTGAACAGGAGCGGGGTTTCATTCAGAATTTATTTGTCTCAGATCTAGATTTAAATAGATTTGAACAAGAGTGAAATAAAAACATTGAACGTACTTCACAATTTCGCGCTTTGCCACCGTCCCAGGGCGATGGCTGCGCGAGCGCGCGATTCTCACGTGCCGGGACTTTCTCTTGAAAATAAAACGTAGGGAAGAGAGCAGGCCGACCGGAACGGCTTTCTCACTCCGCCCTCGCCCACAGCCTTTTTCCGCGCGGCTTTGGTCTTGAGGCCGCTGGCGCCGGAGCTCTTGAATGCCTTTCGCGGGGCCTTGTTTCCGGTGCCACGCTTGGCAGTTTGCTGCAAAGTATAATTACAATGTTCAACGAACTCGAAAGAACTAAGAATCGCAGATATGAATTCAGCGGGCTTTCATGATCATTTTCCTACCTTGATGCGGGGCATTGTTATATATGAGTAGACCGCGGGGGTCGAAAGCCACTGGGCCACCGGGGGCACTAATCAAAAGCGAACGACATGCTTATCTGCTCGACCGCCAGCTGCAGCCGCTGGGCTGCAGGTCCGACGGTCCAATTCAGGCACGTGATTATAATTATATTCTGCCCGGCGCCGGCGCAGCCGCGAGCACGCCGCGCAGCTCGCTCTGAGCGTGCAGGACGCACTGCATCAAGCTCAAGCGACAGCGGAAAGCGGCCCCGGGCGTATTCGAAACCGTCCCGACCCGAGGCCAGGGAGCCCGGCGCCGGCGTTTACGCCCGCAGACGATGCGTTCTATTAGCTCGGAATGCATCAGAAGAACGCTTGGAACGATCCCCGGCAGCCGCCTCTGCGCTCGCGCCGCGCCAGGGCGCAGGGCCCCGCCCCCGGGGCTCGGGCCCCCCGACGAGAGCTCCGGCAGAGACGAAGCGCTCTATTAGCCCGGGCTTCACTGCAGATGCGAATTCGTGCCTCCTCGGCCCGCGGGGCGGGGCTCAGGCGCGCCAGGTCCGACCGAAAAGCCCCGGCCGGGGGTCGGCCGAAACCCCGGGTACCGGGACCGCGGGGAACTAACGATGTAAATCGCTTCCTAGTGCATCGAGAATGCGTTTTAGGCACTCTGTTCCATGCCGAGCCCGCCGGCCGCGTTGCCAGAGGCCCCATTGAAAGGTGCCACCAGAACTGGACCCCCCCCAAAGGAGGCTATTCCGGGGGCCCCCGAACGGAACCAAGGCCGTTTAAGGCATCTCCGAGGCCCAGAGGCTCAGGAAAAAATACCAGTTCCATACCCGGAGCCGATCCTAGGGTCTCGGGGGGAGGCCCCCCCGGGACCCCCCCGCCCCCAACTCGCCAGGAGAGGCCCGTGGAATGGAACCGGCGCTCTATTTGAACACTACGAGACTCGCAGACGCTAAATACGCGCTCCCCGCGGCGCCGGGGCGCGCCGGTGGCGCCGGCCGGGGGCGGATCAAATCTGCGCCCCGAGGCCCCCCGGAGGCTCCGAGAGGGCCGGCCAAGGCCGGGGCGAGGGGCGGAGCCGGCCATATATAGGGGCCCGAGCTGATAGAAGGGCTACGGGAGCGAGCGGGGAGGCGCAGGGGGCGGGGCGGCGGGCGGGGCGGGATGTTCAGCGTGGTCAAGGACGCCTACGAGGTCGCCGAGTTCGACGGCCTGTGGGGCCGGGACCGCCTGATCCTGCTGCGCTCCGACGCCGGCCTCGTCGTGCCCGTCGCCGAGCTGCGCCGCATCCTCATCTACGCCCCCGATGAGCCGCCGGAGGACCCCGACCGGGCGCTGGCGGACCTGTACCGCGTCCCCTGCAGGCCCGTCGCGAGCGAGGAGACGATCCTGCTGCTCGAGATGCTCGGCGTGATCCGCCGCGGGGCGCACCGGCCCGACGGGAACCCGCCGCGCGTCGTCTCGCTCCGCCACGCCGAGCAGATCGTGTGCGAGCGGTGGGACGAGGACCCCGGGGTGAGCGCGCGGAAGCGGTGCGTCGCCCGCCACATCCTCGCCGCGATCGAGCGCCGCCGGCTCGAGTCCTTCGAGCGCGTCGAGCTCCGCGTCCTCCGCCTCGGGCCCTCCAGCGCCGCCCGCGTCTTTGCCCTCCGCTGCAAGCGCATCGAGGTCCCCGTGAGCGACGCCCCCGGCCCCGCCCCGCCCCGCCCCGCCCCGCGCTCACCCTGCCGCAGGACGTCGAGTGGTACGCGCCCATCGCGTCCCTCGCGCAGGCGGCGTACGGCTCCTCGCGGGACGTCCCCTCGCTGCGGGCCGAGATCAGGCGCAAGCACCCCGACCTCGGGGCCGACTCGCCTTTTCGCTTCGAGGCGCGGACCGACGTCGTCGGGCGGGCCCGCTTCGCCCTCCTCACCAAGGCGCGCGCCCGCCTCCCGCCTCCCCAGCCAGCTGCAAGCGCCGGCTGATCGTGACCGCCCGCGGCCGGGGGGTCAGACGCTGACGCTGTACGCCGGGCTGAACGCCGAGGTCGAGGGCGAGGCGACGCGCGGGGCGGCGCGCAAGTGGGGCTTCATCAGCCTCGCCGGCGCCGAGAGGATCCTCCAGGGCCTGCCGCGCTTCGGCGACGAGCTCCTCGTGCCGTTCCGCCGCCAGCGCCTGGCCCTCGAGGGCGCCGACGCCGCCGAGATCGAGGCCGCCGCCCCGCTGCCCCTCGCCCCTGCCCGCCGCATCGCCATCTTTACGAAGCGCGAGTGGCTCACGGTGAGCAGAGGGGCGCGCGGGGCGGGACTGGGCGGGGGGAGGGGTGCGGGAGCGCTCAGCGCGGGCGGCGGCGGCAGGACCAGCACATCGCCAACTGCCTCTCGATCGTGCTGGCGCGGGCCAGCGCGGCGCCCCGCGTCCGGGCCCTGTACCCCATGACGCTCGACATTGCGACGAGCCTCCTGCGCCGCCACGCCCGCGCCAGCCCCGAGAAGCGCCGGCGCCGCGCCCTGGGGGCGGCGGAGGAGGGGCGCGTCATCCTGTGTCCCGTCTCGGGCGGGCTCGTGCGGCGCGGGTCGGAGCGAACCTGGAGCGCGGGGGGCCACTGGACGCTCCTCGTGATCTCCGGCGACCTGCGCCGCACCCGCTACTTTGACAGCCTGGGCGCGCGCCCGGACCCGTCGCTGGAGCGGGCGGCGAAGAAGGCCTTTCCGAGCTTTGAGTTCGAGGTCGAGACGCAGCTGCGGCTGCAGGCCGACGGGTACCAGTGCGGCATCTGTGCGCGCCCCGCCGCCTCTCAGCGAGGGGTACGCTGCAGAGGGAAGGGAAGCCGACGCACCGCCGCGCGCGCGCAGGGGTCCTCTACTTTGCGGAGAGCGTGGTGAGCGAGGCGCTCCTCGGCTTTCCCTGGGACGACGAGCTGCGCACCGGCGCCATCCACTACCTGCGCACCAAGTCGCCCTCGTACGAGGAGAGAAAGGCGATCAACGGGCGCTTTATCGCGGGAAAGAGGGAGCACTTTCGGAGCCTGCTCGAGTCGGCGCTCGTCGGGGACGTCTACCTCTTCTGCGAGGCCGACGTCGCCGACCCGGAGCGCGTGACGCTCCCGCCGCCGGCCGCCGCGGGCGAGGCCGCCGCCGCCGCCGCCGCCGCCGCCGCCGAGGAGAGGCCCCGCCGGCGGGCGGACGGGGGGACGCTGGTCATCTCCTCCTCCTCCTCCTCGTCCTCCTCGTCCGCCCCGTCCGACGAGGCCGACGAGGCCGAAGGCGGGGCCGCGGACGGCGGCGCCGACGGCGAGGCAGAGGGCCTGGAGCTGGCGGCGGCGCCGGAGGCGAGCGAGGGCGAGGGCGAGGGCGAGGGGGCCGCCGCAGAGGGCGGGCGGTCGCGCCCGGAGCCGTACGCCCTGCCGGAGGCCGAGTGGAGCCGCGAGCTGCGGGCGCAGATGAAGCTCTTTGAGGAGTGGAGGACGAGGGCGATCAACCCGGACCGCGCGGGGGCGGCCGTCGAGCGGAGCACGGCCCTGACGAACGACGTCGGTGAGCGGGCGCGGCGGCGGCGGTGATGGGCGGGGCTGGAGGCGAAGGAAAGGGGGCTCACGAGGCCCGCCGCAGGGACGGTCGGACGCTTCCTGGGGTACCTGGCGGCGAGGGAGGAGGTCAGGCCGCTCTCGTTCGACGTCTTCTCGCGGGGGGACCTCGTCGACCTGTGGATGCGGTTCCTGACGTTTCTCAAGGAGGAGAGGAAGCTCACCGCGGGGACGCTGAGCGGCTACACCAGCTCGATCATCATGGCCGCCGCCTTTGTGCACTCGAGGACGGGCGCCGCGACGGGGAGCGAGGGGCCGCACGCCCGCGCCCTGAAGAACGTCAAGGTCAGAGGCGCTCGCGCGCGGGAGAGAGAGAGGAATCTAGAGAGAGGAGGGGGGGGGCGAAAGAGGGCCGGGCGGGGGGCACGAACCCGACGCCCGCCCGCCCGCAGGCGCAGCTGGAAAAGGAGAAGCGGGAGGAGCGCAAGTGGCGGCCGCGGGGCGAGAACTGGGTCGAGTACGAGCAGGTCCTGGGCGCCCGGCTCGCCGCCCTCGAGCAGTACGAGGGCGCCAAGACGGACTACGAGCGGGCCCAGGCCCTCCGCGAGGCCTGCCTCCTCGGCTTCCTCGCCGTCACGCCGGCCCGCGTCGGGATCATCCGCCGCCTGCGCATCGGGGTGAGCCTGCGGCGCGACGCGGGGGCGTGGTGCATCGTCATCGACTCGATGCGGGCGGACGACGGGACGGGGGAGATGGCCCTCGCGAGCAAGACGGCCCGCTTCCACGGGGCCCTCTCGATCCCCGTCGCCGCCGTCCTGCAGGAGCCGCTCACCCTCTTCGTGGAGCGCTTCCGCCGCCTCCTCATCCCCGACGGCGCCCCCGACCAGCAGTGGCTCTTCACCAGCTCCGCCGGCGGCGTCCTCAGCGAGAGCGGCTACGGCGCCTGGGTCAAGCGGGCGCGCCGCGGGGGCGCGCCGGCGGGGGCGGCGGGGTACGGGGCACGCCGAGGCTCACCCGCCGCGCCCGCAGGTGATGGAGCGGTGGACGGGCAAGCCGGTCTCTGCGCGCGCCATGAGGGCCGTCCTGACGACCTACGTGCGGGAGCGGGCCGCCGCGCACCAGATCGAGGGGGACACGGCGGCGGCGGTGATCGAGGGGACGGCCCGCCTCCTGCAGCACAGCGTCCAGACGGCGACGACGCACTACGACTACGGCGCCCGCGCCCGCCAGGCCGCCGCCGCCGTCGCGTTCTTCGAGACGGCCGCCCAGCAGCACGCCGCCCGCCGCGCGGCCGAGGGCGCCGCCCGCGAGCCCCTCCCGGCCCGCCCCCGCCGGCCCCGGCCGCCGGCCCCTCCGAGTCCGCGCCGGCCTCGGCCGCCTCGGGCCCCCGCCGCCGCCGCCGCCGCCGCCGCCGCCCGGGGGCGCCGACGGGCCGGACGAGGGGGTGCCGGTCGCGCAGCCCGCCGTCGAGCCCGAGCCGGCTCCCCGCGCCGGCGCCCCGTCCCCCCCTTCCTCCTCCTCGTCGTCCACCGCGACGCCGCCGCGCCGCGCGGCGCGGAGGACGGCGCCCCCGCGGCCTGCGGAGGAGGATGAGGAGAGCGACGGCGAGAGCGGGCGGGGCCGCTCGGGGGGCGCGAGCTCGTACTCGGAAGACGGCGAGGATTCCGCGGGGAGCGGGGCCTCGAGCGGCGGCGAAGAGGGGCCGGAGCAGAAGCGGAGGCGCTTCCCGTGGCAGAAGCAGAACCCGTTCACGAGGCCCGGGATGCAGGTCGAGCGCGACCTCGCGATCGCCGAGGGGAGGTACTGCGCGCCGTGCGTCAAGGTGAGGGTCGCGCCCGCCGCCCGGGGCGCCCCGCCCCGCCCCGCGGACCGACCCGGCAGCGCCCGCATGAACAGATCTTCCGCACCGCCGCGGGGTACCAGCGCCACCGGGCGACGTCCAAGGCGCACGGCCAAGGGGCCGGGGCGGGGCGGGGCGGCCGCCGGCGGGGGTCCAGGGGCCACGTGGCGCGGCGCGGGCGGGGCGGGGACGGGGAGGAAGAAGAGGAGGAGGGGGAGGGGGAAGAGCAGGTCGGCGGCGAGCCCCCCGCGGCCCGCGGGCCGCTCTGGCACCTGCGATGGACGTCGGCGTCGCCCTTTCGGGCGGGCCAGGTCGTGGCGGCGCTCACCTCGCACGCGGCGGATCCCCTGCCGCGCCCCGTCTTTGCCCGCCTCGTCGCGACGGTGCCTCTCCCCTCGGGCGAGACGGAGAACCGCTTCGTCGTGCTCCGGCGCTTCGGGGCCCTGTACGCGCCGTCAACCGAGGGCGGGCCCGGCGACTGGGGGCGGCCCCGGGCGCTCGTACCGGTGCAGAGCGAGTCGAGGAACGGCGCCGTCGACGTGCTGACGAAGAGCGAGCGGATCTTCGACCTGCTCGGCCTGGGCTCCTCCTCGTCGGCGCCGCCGCCGCCGGCGCCGCCGCCGGCCCCGCGGGCCCGGCCCCGCGACGAGGAGCGCGAGCGCGGGCCCCCGCGGCGCGGCCGCCCGCCGAAGCGCGGGGCCCGCTCCGCGTAGCCCCCTGCGGCCGCCCTCGAGCCGCCCCCGCCTCCCACCAGCTGCAGAGATCGAGCGCGCGCGGGCTGGGCGCGGCCCGGGAGCCGAAGAGGTCCGCCGACCTGCGCGTGCGTAAAAAGAGGCCGGCGGGAGGAGACGGGGGGCGGCAAGCTAGCTGCAGCGCGCGCGGGTGCTGGGCCGGGGCGCGAGCGCGTGCGACGCCGGCACCGATGGGGACGCACCGGGGCCGCCGACGTCGACTCCAGCGGCGACGCAGTCGATCCTGGAGCGCGCAGGCTCGCAGCACGCCGTGTACCTGCTCCAGAGCGAAAAGGCGGGCGCCGGCGTGACCTACACCGGCTCCACCAGCTGCCTGGCGCGCCGGCTCAAGGAGCATCAAACGGGGGCGATCAAGGGCGCGTACACGGCCGGAAGGGGCCCCTGGCGACTCGTGGCTGCGGCGTGGGGCTTTGCAGACGCCGCCGGCGCGCGTTCGTTCGAGATGCGCGTCAAGAAGCGCTCCGGCGGCGCGAAGCGCAAGCTCCACGCCATGCGGGACATGGCGCAGGGGGGTGCGAGCGCGGGCCTGGCGTTTGGGCTCGCCGAGGGCCTCGTGGGCGGCTGCGGCGAGGTCGGGTGAGGAAGGCAGGACGGGCCGCGATCGCGCGCCCGAGGCTAGCCTAGCGGATGAAGAGTCGGATGGAGAACCTTCAAGAAGCGCGAGATGCCGCTCCCGCGATGCTGCCTGCGCTCGCCGGGTACGAGGCTTTAAGCACGGGGGGGGGGAGAAAGGAGGGGGGGAGGTTGGGGGGGGGAGAGGGGGGAGGGGGGAAGCGGAGCCACGTTGCGACAACGTCGGTCAGTGTTCGAGACCGGGACCCAAGCGGCGCCGGCGGGCCGCAGCTCGCGCTCTGCGATCGGATTTGGAGACGTTATGCGAGAGCGGGTGCCTCCAGCCCGGCGCGGCCGAGCGCAGATGCGAATGGCGGGCGATGGGCCGAGCCTCGCGGCGCCCTCCAGCAGGCCGCCCGCCGGCCTGGGCACCTTGCTTCGAACTGCCTCTGCGCCAGGCCCAGGCTCCGTCCGGTTAGCTGGTGCGCCCTAGGCCTCGAGCTCGCGCGGCCGCCGGCGACGACCGCACACACAGCAGCACAGCAGCACAGCAGCACCCAGCTGTGCAGCGCGCTCCGCTTACCGTCCAGGCGAACCGCCGGGGGCATAGCTCGCGGCGCCGGCGCGGCTCCCCCGCCCCCATGCCTCGGCTCCTCCGATCCCCGTCGACGGCAAGGCGGCGGCGCCGTCCTGCAGGCCCAAGCTCGGCGCCGCGGAATCGGGTGCGAGGGGCAATCCAGAGGCCCCAACCCCGCCCCCGCCTCTGCAACAGTCCGACCGCCCGCGCCGCCATGCGCAGCCGCAGTGCCGCGGATCGCGGCGAGCTCAGCGATTCCGAGCGTGCGTGCATCTTCCGGGTGCGGCGGGGCGGCGCTCCTAGAATTCCCCAGCCCGCCCCTCTCGCAGCCGTCCTCGCGCCGCGCTCACTCGCCCCCTAACCCCCCGTACCCCCGCGCAGCGCGCGGTCTACGGCCCTGTGGCGGATTCCGGGTACGGGCCGTGTACGCCCTCCCTGCGCCGCGGCACCTCGCGAGGGGCGGCTCGCTCAAGCGGTTCGGCATGCTTCAGAGCCCCAGCGGAACCGACCTCAGGGGGGGTAGCGGCACCGTAACCCGAATCGACCCGTCGCGAGGTCAGAGCCGCCCCGCGCCCCTGCCCCCTCCCCCCTAGACCCCCTCTGCCGCCCCGCCCCTTCTGATTCGGGACGGGGGCGGGGGAATGCAGGAACGACCCTGAGGGGGGTAGCGGCACCCTACCCGGAACCGGCCGGGCGGCTCGATGGAGATGCGGCGGTCCCGCGCGCGACGGGGCGGCCCGCTGGGCCCGGCCCGCCTTAAAGGGAACCCGGCAGCCGCTCTCTCGGGCCAAGGATCGCGGTCCTTCGACCCCCCGCAGACGCGCCCAGGTGCGCCGCCCGCGCCCGCGCCCTCGCCCCTCGGCGACCCCGCCCGCCGGCCCCCTCGCTCCGCACCGACGCCCGCGTCTGCGCAGGCGAGAGCATGCCGGGCCGCGCGATCGAGGACTCCGGCGGCGCCGGAGCGGCGGCAGCGGCGGCGCGCTCCCCGGCCGTCAAAAAGGCAAAGCAGGGCGGGCGCGGCGGCGGCGGCGGTGGAGGCGGAGGCGGCGGCGGCGGGCCGACCGAGGGACCCGCCGAGGACGCCGGCGGGGCGCCCGCCTCGCAGCAGCAGCAGCAGCAGCAGCAGGAGCAGCAGCAGGAGCGCGAGCACGACGGGGGCTCCGAGGGGCGCCCCGGCGCAGAGCCCGGCGCCGCGGCCGCCGCGCCGCCGGCGCCCCCCGGCAAGCCCAAGCGCCCCCGCGGTGCGGTCCCCTCTCTCACCGCCCCGGCCAACTCTCATCCCGCCCGCGCCGCGCAGCCCGCGGGACGGCCGGCGGCACCCCCGCCGCCCTCTCGGGGAAGCGCGCCAAGCTCTTTGCCGACGGCGCCGGTGCGTCCCGTACCCCCCCCTCCCCCCCTCCCTCCCTTTCCCTTTCCCCTCCCAGGGCCGCCCGCGCCGATGGGCGTCCCGGGGCACAGGTCGCGGCGCCGAGGGGGGCGCCAGAGGCGCCGCGGAAGAGGCGCACGCCGCCGGCTCGGCGGGCGAGCGCTCGGACGGCTCCGGCCACGACGGCGGCAGCGAGGGGGGCGGCAGCCAGCGCGAGGTGGGGCCGGACCCCCCCTCCTCCCTCCCTCCCCCGCCCGGTTCGTCCCCTCTGACCGGCCCGCGCGCAGGGCCCCGGCTCGCACGACGACGAGGACGACGACGAAGGCAACGACGAGCGGGGCGACGAGGACGGGTGCGGCAGCGACGCCGACGGGGCGACGGACCGCGCCCACGGGCGGGGCGGGGCCGGGGACCGGCCCCTCAGCACCGAGCTGCGCCGCGCGGCCGGCCTCCCGCCGGCGGTGACGCGGCGGGAGCGGGCGATCCGGGCCCGCTGGGCGCGCGCGGCGGCGCACCGCCGGGCGGCGGCGGCGCGGGAGGCGCTGGCGGAGCGGCTGCAGTCGACGCTGCGCCCGCGGGCCGAGCGGCTCGAGGCGCGCGCCGCCGAGCTGGGGCCCGAGGCAGCGGCCGCCGAGGCGGCCCACGTGCGGATGGTGGCGGAGCGGGCGGAGCTGCAGCTCGCCGCCTGCAAGGGCCGCCCGGGGCTCGAGCCCTCGATGCGGGCGGCGGCGGAGCGGGCGCGGCGCCAGCTCGAGGCCGAGGAGCGGCGCGCCGCCCGCGCGCGCGCCGCCAAGGCGGCCGCCGTCGCCGCGCGGCGCCGCGTCGAGGACGCCGAGGAGGCGCTGGAGGAGGACCCGAGCCCGGAGCCGATCTTCACCCCGCCGGCCGCCGGCGCCTCGAGCGCCATCTACTGGGCCGCCCTCGCCGCCGCCCTCGCCCTCGGCGGCCCCGCCGCCGCCGACCCCGACGCCCAGGACCGCGCCGCCGCCGAGGCCGCCGCCGAGGCTGCCGCCGAGGCCGCCGCCGCCGCCGTCGTCGTCGACTCGTTCTCTTCTTCCCCTCCTCCGGGGGCGAAGACGGCCGCGCCGGCGCCGGCCCCGGAGCCCGGCACCGCCCCCGAGGCTCCTGCACACGAGGCCGAGGGTACCGGTGCCGCCCCTGCAGACGCCTAATCGGGACCCCCCCCCCTCCCCCCCCCGCCCCCCCCCCCCCCCCCCCCCCCCCCCCCCCCCATCCCCCTACCCCCTCTCCCTCTTTCTCCAACGACGAACAAAGCGCCTTCAGGATCCCCCGAGACGTTACGGGGTAGATGCAGGCGCGGGGTGGAGGGGGTGGAAGGGGGGGAGGGGGGAAGAATGCCAAGGGATTCCCGGGCGGCGCCGGGAATCCCGGGTCGAGCCGTCGAGACCGCGGGGTCGATAAAAGGGGTTGCGCGGTGCCATCTCACAACACGAGCGTGCACTATCGCCCGAGAAAAGGCCGCCCACCCCCCACCAATTCTCGTACCGCTAGAGATACCGATGGCCACGGAGACGACGCACGCGGCGGCGGCGGCGGCGGCGGCGCCCCTTTCCGAGCCGGCGGCGCCCAGGTCGATCGCCGACCTCCCCGACGAGATCCTTCGCATGGTAACGAAGCGGCTCGGGCCCTGGGATGCCAAGCGCACCCTGGGGTCCACGAACCGCCGCTTTCGCGACTTGGTCAAAAACGACGACGGCGAGTGGGCGGCCCTGTGCAAGACGCAGCTCGGGATCGTGGTTCCCGAAGACGCTCCGCCGGGGACGGCCTACAACGTCTACGCCGGCTTTTTCGCGACGCGCTGCCGCTTGTGCTTTGAGCGCGGCTTCTGGAAGCCCAGCGAGGAGCCGATGGTGATGGACCCGCTCCTGAACATGCGCCTCTGCTCCACCGACGCCCGCTGCGATCGTACCCCGATCAGCAGCATCTACACCATTTCTTATGAATCGAAGAACAGCCACGACAATTACGGGCTCTACGGAAACACCATCCCGCACCTAGTCGTCGACGCGGCCGGTCGAACGAACTACGCCGCCCTCGTCAGGGAGCGGGAGCGCCGCCGCGGCCTCCCCGCCCGCCCGGGCCTCCTCTCCATGGCGGAGATCGTCAAGCGCTACCACCTCGTCCCCCGCCGCAATACGAAGCACCGTCCGCGCGGGGCCCTCGCCGCGGCCGGCTACGACCCGGAGACGCTGGAGGAGCGCTTCGACCCCGCCGACATCCGTGCCTGGCTGGTCGATGAGGCCGGCGCCGGCATCCCCGATCCAGAGGGGCGTGCACGAAATCTCGAGAGGGCGGCGGAGTACCGCAAGCGCCGCCGCGGACAGTTCGAGCAGCACACCGCGCCGGCTGCGCATATGCATGCCACCGCGCCGGCTGCGCCTGCCGCGGGGGCGGCCGGGGGTGGCGTCATGATCAGCTATATGAACTACATATACGACGTCGATCTGGGAGAATTCGTTACCGCTCCTTGACCGAAAAGAGGTTAGCGGCAGTTGTCACAGTGCAGGTGTGGAATACGAATAGCTAAAAACCTAGAAATGATAATCGATAGCTATACCGATCGATATCATGAATCGAACGAGATTTGCTTGGAACAGCAAAGTGACCGTCAGTCCATGTGCGAAGCGATAATGTTTGTAATCAAATCAGTTAACGTTCCAAGGACATAAAACTGAGCTTTAAGTTACATGCGTTACATGCGATGTATATGTGTGCGTATACGTAGGAAATTTAAAATCGCTCAGCGGCTCGCGCACGTTGCGCGCGAAACATGAATTCGAGACCTCTCGCGGCGCGGCCAAGGGTGGAAATTAAAGGGCGCGGACCTGAAGGGGCGCGGCGTCACGTGCAAGTGCACAGGCCCTGAGGGGTATGCTCCTTCCGGCATGCGCACCCCGGCCCCTCGGTCGGGATTCCCGTTCACGAAAAACCCGGCGGCCGACAAAAGGGATCGCGCGGCGCCATTTCGTCACTCGGGCGCGCCGACCCAAAGAAACGACGGCGACACCGGTACCGCACCCGATCCATCCAAAGATCTAGATGACCCTGACGCCGATGCCGACCCGTGCACTTGAGCTCGAGCCCGAATTCGTGGCGGCGGTGGCGCATGGAGGCCGCCCGGGCGCGTTGCCGGCGCCGGCGCCCGCGGCCGAGGCCGAGGCCGACATTAATCGCGAGATCGATCTCACGATCGTGCCTGCCGCGCCAAAGTCGACGTCGGTGTCGTTTCTAGACCTCCCCGACGAGATCATCCGCGAAAAGATCGCCACCATGCTGGGCGCCAAGGGCGCCAACATGTACCTGGGATCCCTCTGCCGCCGCTTCCGCACCATCGTCAAGGAGCACGACCAGGCGTGGGCGCAGCTGTGCACGACGGAATTCGAGCTGGGCGTCACCAACATGGAGAGGGCCCCGCGCGGAGGGCCCCACGCCGCGTACTTTGCGTTTGCCGCCTTGCGCTGCAAGGCGTGCTTCTACGGCCACCGCGACTGGAGCCCCGCGGCCGACACGCCGTTTATCGACCCGATCACAAAGTGGCCCGTCTGCGCCGACTGCGCCGCTCCCTACACGAGCACCGCGAACGGCGTGGCCATTGGTCACGTGATCAGCGCCATCTCTGGCGAGTCCCGCGAGGCCAGCGTCAAGTACGGCCTCTACGGAACCACCATCCCGCACCTCGCCGTCGACGCGGCCGGCTTTACGAACTATGCCGCCATCGTCAGGGAGCGGGAGCGCCGCCGCGGCCTCCCCGCCCGCCCGGGCCTCCTCTCCATGGCGGAGATCGTCAAGCGCTACCGCCTCGTCCCCGGTCGCTGTCTGCATCACCGCCCGCGCGGGGCCCTCCCCGTGGCCGGCTACGACCCGGAGACGCTGGGGGAGCGCTTCGACCCCGCCGACGTCCGTGGCTGGCTGGTTGAGAAGGCCGAAATCCCCGATCCGGAGAGGCGTGTGCGCGATCTCGAGAAAAAGGCCGAGCGTCGCAAGCGCAAGCGACAGCAGGAGCCCGACGCCGAGCGCTCCGCCGCGCCGGGCGCGTCCGCAGAGGCCGAGATCGAGTACATTGTCGTTGATTAGGAAGCTAAGGTTGATTGTGATCGCGAGGGGTACGCGTTGTGCGGTATACGTTTATATACACGTTGGTATACATATGCGCATGCGCATGCGCAAGCTTAAGCGTGCATACGCACACACACTATATATATATATCTATATCTATAGCTACGGTACGAAAACTCGCGCTAGCGCTCGTGGGAGATCATGACATCGATCGGAAATGGATATTTCGCATGCGCATGCGTACGTATACGTATGTATGCACGTGTACATGTTTGCGGCTCTATGATCTGTCGAATAATCACTATACGTACTGATCATGATCATGAGTTGAAACATTGCCTTTCGATCGATCACGATCCGCCACGCATACGGCCGCGGTGTGCGGGCGCCTGCACGCTACTAGCTATATATAGGCTAGCCTGGTCGGGAGCCTCTTTGGGGAGATTGCGGGCGCGTCCCCGCCTGTTACGACGTTTACTGGCTATATACGTTGTAGGCGGCCGCGGTGTGACCGACTCCGGATCCGGGTACGGCCTAAGCTCGCGTACCCGTGTTAACGTTACTAAGTTAACGTTCTTGCTCTTCGAATTCGCATCGCCTCTAGATTTCCTCCCATGATCACTCTCTGAGTCTCACACACAGTGTGGGCATACGTAGCTATATATAGCGTTCAATGGTTCACACTGGTACGGGTCGGTTTATAAATTAGTTACAACGTTTATTTCACGCAACACACATATACGTATACATGCGGGTCTGGAGAGAAAAGGCGAGGCCCCACGCGTACAGGTACGGCCAAGGGGAAGAAGGGAGAGGGAAAGGATCACTGGTCACGAGCGCTAGCGGGGGCGGGGGCGGGGGCGGCCGCGAGGGCCGCGTCGAGCTCGGCAACGAGCTCTTCGTAGATCGGCTTGCGCCACTCCAGCTCCTGGCAGAGCACCGCCTCCCGGTAGAGCCGGAACGCGAGCTCCGCCTTGGCGTACCCGCCGCTGTTCGCCCGGGGCCCGCGGTACCGGCTGCCTTGGCCTTTCTTGCGGAATTCGTTCACGTAGCCATCCCACATCTCCCGCTCGAGGCGGGGGAAGCTCTTCGCATCCGTCCATGCCCCCTGGTAATTGCTGATCTTCTTACAGAAGTTGTCGGATGTGGTGCCGGCGTATCGCTCGATACGGGCGCACTTGAAGGCTCGGTCGATGGCGTCTACGGCTCTGGCGCGCTTCGCGTCGATCCTGGCGCGGCAGTCGAGGTTCACGACTTCGCGGGCTCCGTCGGCGCAGACCCGGAGGATCTCCCGGTGCTCCTTGGGGCTGCATTCCTCCAGAGGCTTAGAGCTGAAAATCCGCTCGTGCGCGTCGAGGGGCCGTTTGGCGCCGGCGGCGACGAGCTTTGGCTCGTCGTCCTCGAACAGGTCCGTCGCGCGAATGACCAGGCTCTCCACTTTGGCGGCGTTCATGATCGATCGCTGGGGCGGTCTAGGTCTGGGCTGGCGTGAGCTTTCGGGTGCGCGTGCGAGGCCGCGAGTGCGAATGACGCTCGATGCCGACCGGAGCGGCCGCGAACCCTTTTATAGACCCGCGATTCCCTTGGGGACCCGGGAGCGTGGGGGATTCCCGGCCGCGGTTGGGATTCCCGACGGAGCCCGCTGCTGCAGCGTTGCCGTACACGTCTGCACGTGTGCACAATTCGTTGAATGTCGAATGATCGCCAGCGTACGGCGCTGTTTCACTCCTGCTCAGGCTGTGCATGCGCACATGTACACGTGTACGTGTACCCTTACCGACGGGGGCGCGCACGCACGGAATCCGTCTCAGAAATCTTTTTCGGTCAGAGATCGGGAATCCCGGCATGCACATGAGATGCCGCAGTGCAGAAGAGAGAAGGGCTATAAAAGAGATCCGCCCTGGCCTCGTAGACCACATCGTCAGTTCCCTTTCGCAAAACAAAGCGGTTTGGGAAACATGTCCAACGCGTACGCGTACATTGAAGCCAACGGCGCCGATACTGTCACGTCGGTTGCAATGGGCGAGGAAACGTGCGCGGCGGCGACGATGACGTGCACGTGGGAAGAGATCGTGAGGCTCGCTGATCGGTTTATCGAGGACGACGACCGCATCCGCGCCGAGTCGACGTCCGAGGCTGAGGACACACCCGTCGACAACGGCGCGTACGTATACGACAACGCGGACATCGTTTGGCTCGGGAGCCTCTCGCCCGAGGAGATTCGAGCTGCGGCGGCGTCGGTGACGTGGGAGGAGATCGTGAGGCTCGGGGAGCGGTTCATCGAGGACGACAATCGCATCCGCGCCGAGTGCGAGGCCTAGGGCGATTGGGAGGTCGCATATACGTATGCATGCGCTTGGCAGTAACGCTTGTAATTAGCTTGCATTTGGTTGGATATAATTACATGTACGGTTCTGCGTCAAAGGCGATATAAGCTTCACGCCATGGCCACGATGCATAAGGATGCATGCGAATATCAATGCCCATGCTTGCACCAGTACTTCCATACGTAAACGTATACGTACTAGTAAACGTATTCTAGCGAAAGCTAGCGTAGTACGCATAACAGAAGGCAGAGGTATCGCGCGCGGGGCGTGCGGCTGCACTGCGGCAGTATACGTACATATACGTAAAATATACGTTGTAGGCGGTGTGACCGATTCCGGATTTCGGGTACGGCCTAAGCTCGCGTACCCGTTAACGTTCTTGCTCTTCGAATTCGCATCGTCTCTAGATTTCCTCCCATGATCACTCTCTGAGTCTCACACACAGTGTGGGTATACGTAGCTATATATAGCGTTCAATGGTTCACACTGGTACGGGTCGGTTTATAAATTAGTTACAACGTTTGTTTCACGCAACACACATATACGTATACATGCGGGTCTGGAGAGAAAAGGCGAGGCCCCACGCGTACAGGTACGGCCAAGGGGAAGAAGGGAGAGGGAAAGGATCACTGGTCACGAGCGCTAGCGGGGGCGGGGGCGGGGGCGGCCGCGAGGGCCGCGTCGAGCTCGGCAACGAGCTCTTCGTAGATCGGCTTGCGCCACTCCAGCTCCTGGCAGAGCACCGCCTCCCGGTAGAGCCGGAACGCGAGCTCCGCCTTGGCGTACCCGCCGCTGTTCGCCCGGGGCCCGCGGTACCGGCTGCCTTCGTTCACGTAGCCATCCCACATCTCCCGCTCGAGGCGGGGGAAGCTCTTCGCATCCGTCCATGCCCCCTGGTAATTGCTGATCTTCTTACAGAAGTTGTCGGATGTGGTGCCGGCGTATCGCTCGATACGGGCGCACTTGAAGGCTCGGTCGATGGCGTCTACGGCTCTGGCGCGCTTCGCGTCGATCCTGGCGCGGCAGTCGAGGTTCACGACTTCGCGGGCTCCGTCGGCGCAGACCCGGAGGATCTCCCGGTGCTCCTTGGGGCTGCATTCCTCCAGAGGCTTAGAGCTGAAAATCCGCTCGTGCGCGTCGAGGGGCCGTTTGGCGCCGGCGGCGACGAGCTTTGGCTCGTCGTCCTCGAACAGGTCCGTCGCGCGAATGACCAGGCTCTCCACTTTGGCGGCGTTCATGATCGATCGCTGGGGCGGTCTAGGTCTGGGCTGGTGTAAGCTTTCGGGTGCGCGTGCGAGGCCGCGAGTGCGAATGACGCTCGATGCCGACCGGAGCGGCCGCGAACCCTTTTATAGACCCACGATTCCCTTGGTGACCCGGGAGCGTGGGGGATTCCCGGCCGCGGTTGGGATTCCCGACGGAGCCCGCTGCGCCCTACCCCCCTCAATCCTTCCCGGCCCGTTCACGTGAAGCCCAGCCCTCGCAGGGAAAAGAGCTCGAGCGCAAGGTCGCGTCACGCCTCGCCGAGCCTGTGGCGAGTTGGCCGGCGGCCGCCCGCTGCTCTAGATCTGGCAGATGCCACGCCCGAGCGGGCCCGTTCGGGGGACCCCCTCGCGCACCCCCGGCCTCGCGCACCCGCGGCGAGCACCCCGTACGGCTCGCTGCATCTGGCTCGCAGTAGGGGCGGCCTGGTCGATTCCGGCTACGGCGTGTGTACCCCTCAATCGCGCCCTCTCCGATTCTCGTACGCCCCTCGCGCTCGCCCTCGCTCGCCCTGCGGCCCGTTCGGCTCGCTGCAGCTGGCGCGCAGTAGGGGCGGCCTGGTCGATTCCGGCTACGGCGTGTGTACCCCTGCTAACGCTGCCCTTTTCCATCCCTCTTCGACTACCCCTGGCCCCCCGCATCCTCTCAGCGAGGACCCGCAGGACATCGGTGGAATTGCCCAGGCGGGCCATAAGCGGTGGGCCCGGTCCGTCCGTACCCCCCGCTCGCCCCGCCCCCCGCCGCTCACCTCGTCTCACCGAAGAGCTCACGGGCCCGCCCAGGGGTACAGGCGCCGTAGCCGGAATCGACCAGGCGGGCCATAAGCGGCGGGGCTCGGTTCGGCCGTACCCCCGCCCCCCCCGCCCCCCGCCGCGCCCTCGCCTCGTCTCACCGCGAGCTCGCGGGTCCGCGCAGGGGTACAGGCGCCGTAGCCGGAATCGACCAGGCGGGCCATAAGCGGCGGGGCTCGGTTCGGCCGTACCCCCGCCCCCCCCGCCCCCTGCCGCGCCCTCGCCTCGTCTCACCGAGAGCACATGCACGTTCCAATCAATTAATATTGCAAGGGGGAAGATGGGAGGATCACTGATCGTGAGCGGCCGCGGGGGCGGGCCGGGGGCGAGGGCCCGAGTGCAGCTCGGGGGGGACGAGCCACGCGGCCGAGCGGTAGCGATCGCGAAACGCCTGCGGCGCCCAGGCGGGGAGCGCCGCCGCCCCCTCGTCGAGGCGCCGCCCGTAGCCCTGCGGGTCCGCCCGCCACCGCGCCGCGTGCTCGCCGGCGAGAAAGGTGATGCCGGCGCCGGGGGCGGCGCGGCAGAGGGGGCAGCGAAAGTCGGCGGGGGGCAGCGAGGCGAGGCAGTGGAGGCAGAAGACGTGGTTGCAGGCGAGGCGGACGGGCCGCGCGTGCGGCTCCAGGCAGACCGCGCACGGGTCCCTCTCGTCGGCGCCGGCCGCGCCGGCCGGCAGCTCGGCGCTCGACGCGTTCCGCATGCACCAGCAGGTGAGGGCGGCGAGGTGGCCGAGGGAGACGAAGCGGGCGAGGGCGGCGGGGTCCGTGCGCGGGTCGCCCCCCGCCGGCGCCTCGACGACCTCGGTCTCGACCCAGGACTTGCCGCGCGCCACGGGCAGAGGCACGCGGATGGAGCCGCGCGCCGCGTCGTACTCGTGCAGACCGTGCCCGCTCCGCGCGCGGAGCGGGTCCCGCTCCCCGCCGAAGCGCCTGGGGTACGGGGTGGCCCGGTGCCCGCGGGCGCTCATGGGGTAGGGAGAACCCTGCGTCGACCGAGTTCGAGCGGACGGGGTACTGCGGTCGCGCACCCCTCGCTCTTCCTCGTCTACCCCCCGCCCAGGGGCGCCCTTTTATGGTCGGACGCGGCGGGCGTGCGGGGCGGGGACGGGGGCGGGGAGGGGAGGGGCTCGGGGCACCTCGCCGGGGTACGCGGCGGGCGGGGAGCCGCGCCCCGCCGGCTCGGATCGCGCGGGGAGCGGCACCGGCCGCGGAGGTCGGGGGTACGGCCGGCCGCGGCGCGGGATTCCCGTTCGTTTCCGCCAAGAAAAGGGGCCCGCCCCGCGGGGAGCAGGGGCGTTGATCGCCATTCCTCGCCTGCGCCAGGGAAAAAGCGAGAACGGAATGGAACTTGCCGAGGGGCCGCTCTGCATCGCCGGGCCGAGGGGCGCCGCGGGGCCCGTCCCCGCGCCGAAGCGCGCCAGGGACGGGGCGGCGGCGCCGGCGGGCGTCGCCCCCCCCCGCGCGCAGCCCTCGGTGCCGCCCGCCTCGGACGTCGACCCTGCCAGCGCCGCCCTCTTTGTCAAGATCGGGCGCCCCGGGGCGCACCGGGACGCCATCTACCGCACCTCGTGGCGGCGGGTCCCCCTCGACGCCCTCGCCGGCGTGCAGGGCGCCCCGTCGGCGTCCCGCCCCCGCAACGTCGCCCAAGTCTGCCTCCAGCCGGCCGTCCGGCTGCGCGACGGCCGCGCCGCCAAGCTCGCCTTTCTGGGCGCCTTTGACCTCGACGTGCACGTCGAGGTGCCGGCCGAGGTCTGCGAGGGGGCGGTGGGCGACGCGCAGCGGGCCGAGTGCAAGAAAGAGTACCTCTGCGGCGTCCTGGCCGAGGCCCGCACGCTGGGCGAGTACTGCCGCCGCCTCCCCGACGTGGCCCGCGTCGCCCGCCTCGCCCACGACCTCGCCGCCGCCTGCGAGGCGTCCGGCCTGCGCGCCCTCGTCGTCTTCAGCGGCCTCAAGGGGTTCCACGTCGTCGTGATGGAGCGCGAGCTGATCGCCCGCTCCGAGGCCGCCCGCCTCTACGACGCCGAGGACCTGCGCCAGTGGGAGCTCAGGCTCGCCCGCGCCCGCGCCCGCTTCCCGGGCGACTGGAAGCGGGCCTCGCGGTCGGCCGGCACGCGCGCCGTGCCCGGCATGGTCGACAAGAGGCGGTCCTCGTGGCGCGGCGCCGACGCCCTCGCGGCCGTCGTGAAGCCCTGGATGGAGCGCAAGCTCGGGCCCGCGCTCGCCGGCGCCCTGCTCGAGGCGGGGGCCGTGGACGTGAGCACGTGGAACCCGAACTGCGGGATGCGGGAGGACACGCACTACCACGGCTGGACGCTGCGCTACCCGGTGGCGATCGCCGACCGGGCCGCCCTCGTCGATCCCGCCCGCGGCGACGCCGTCGACCTCTGCACGGCGCGGGCCGACCCCGCCATCGTCGCCTGGAACCGCGACTTCTACGCCTGGCTCCGCTCCGCCCTCGCCGAGGCCGTCTTCCTCGACCTCCCGGCCCTCCCGCGCCCCGCCGGCGCCGACCTCGCCCGCCGGGCCGCCCCCAAGCGGAGGGCAGAGGGCGCCGGCGATCGCGAAGAGGGCGGTCGGCCGCGCGGCCGCGGGCCCAAGCGCCCCCGCCGCGGCGCGCCGGGCGCGACCGACCCGGCCGCCGCCGCGGCGGCCGCGGTCGATCCGAGCGGGCCCGAGGTGCCGCCGGACCGCCTCCGCCTCGCCCGCGCCGTCTACCCCGCCGAGAGCGGCCGGGAGTGGGAGCGACAGGGCGGTGAGGTCGAGGCCTACGTCTCGCGCCCCGCCGGCGGGCCCTGCCTCCACGGGCGCGTCCACAGCAGCCAGAACACGCGCCTCGCCGTCGCCCCGTTTGGGGCGTGGGGCGTGCTGGCGGGCTCCGCCCACTGCTTCAGCCTCGCGTGCGCCGAGCGGCCGCTGCGGGGCGCCCTCGCCTTTGCCGAGGGGCTCCCCGCCCCGCCGCCGCCCGAGGCCGCCGAGGCCCTCGGCCGCTGGCTCCCGCTCCTCTCCGAGGCGGCCAACGCCGCGATCTCCGCCGCCCGCGCCGCCCGCGAGCTCCCGCCCCTCGCGCTCCCGGACCCGGCGGCGGCGCCGTACCCGGCCCGCGCCGACCTGGGCACCGACACCGTCGAGTACCGCGTCAAGGCCCCCTGCGCCCTCTGCGGCGACCGCCGCGGCCTCGTGCGCGTCGACGCCCTCGAGGGGACGGCCCGCGCGCACGCCTGCGACGCCTGCGAGGAGGCGAAGGCGGCGGAGGCGGCGGCCGCCGCCGGAGCCGCCGGCTCGGGCCCGGGCCCGGGCCCCAAGGCGGCGCCCGAGGTCCGCCTGGGGCGCGCCTGGACCTCGTCGATCTCGGCCGTGCAGCGGGCCGTGCACCGCGCCACCGTCGGCGCCGCCGTCGCCGCCGGCCTCCTCCCCGCGTCGACGGGCCTGCTGGGGGCGACGGGGCCGCGGGCGGCCCAGCCGACCATGTCGGCGGCGCGCCAGAAGTTCGTGGCGGGGCTGGCCGCGCACCTCGAGGAGCGGCTGGCGGCCCCCGCCGGCTCCCCGGACGGGCCGACCCCCCTGGAGGTGGCGCCCGAGCAGGCGGCCCTCTGGGCCCGCGTCCCGCTCCCGAGCCTCGGGAGGCCGCTGGCGCCGCCGGCGGGGCGGCCCGACCTGGAGGCGGCGTGGCTGGGGATCGACGACGACGCCGGGGGCGAGGGGCCGAACCGGCGCTACGTCGACGGGGCGCGCATCGCCCGCGAGCTCGAGGGCCCCGAGGGGCAGGCGCGCACCCTCTTCCTGCGGGGGGGCATGGGGGACGGCAAGACGCGCGCCTGCGTCTCGATCTCCCGCGCGATCGTGGCCGACCCGGCCCGCTTCGGCGTCCGCTTCGCCGAGGGGCAGCGCTCCATCCTCTACCTCGTCGCGGGGCGGCTGCACGCGCCCGAGATTCAGCGGGACCCCGAGTGGGCGACGGTGGCGCGGTGGGTCTCGTACCGCGACGTGCGGGACGGGGCGCCCGACGCCGCCGCGCTCCTCAGCACCGTCGAGTCGGTCCGGCGCTTCGACGGGGTCTTTCCCGTCGTGATCCTCGACGAGGGGGCCAAGGCGATCGTGACGGCCGTCCTCTCGGAGACGCTGGCGCCGGAGGCGCGCCAGAACCAGGCCCTGGCGCGCCTGGGGCGCCTCCTGCGCGAGGCCTCCATCGTCCTCGTCTCCGACGCCGACCTCTGCCAGCACGACGTCGACTACTACCTCGCCCTGCGCCACCCGGAGCCGGCCGCGCCCGGCGCCGCCCGCGTCGTCTCCTACACCCTGCGCCCCGCCCCGCGGGGCCCCGCCGCGCGCCGCGAGGCGCTCGCGTACCCCCTGGGGATGGCGGGGGACATCGTGGCGGCGCTCCTCCTCGGCGGCCGCCGCGTCGCCGTCGCCAGCTCGGACCGCCGCACCCTCTTCCGCACGATGGGCGCCGTCCGCGGCCACCCGGGCCTGCGCGGCGGCGGCGAGCGCGACCTCTACGTCTACGCCGACGCCCGCGCCGAGGAGCGGGCGCGGGCGCTGGACAAGGGGCACGTCTGCCGCGAGGTGCGGCTCTTTGCGTACAACTACGCCATCCACCAGGGGGCCGACTACACGGACCCCGAGCACCCGTACGACGTCCTCGTCATCGCCGAGTCGGGCCGCACGGGGAGCGTCGTGCAGCTCTGGCAGCTCGCCGGCCGCGTCCGCTGCATCCGCAGCGACCGCGTCATCCTCTGCGTCGGCGACGGCGGCGGCGGTCAGGAGGAGGACGAAAAGGCGGCCGAGGAAGAGGGGCGCGGGGGCGAGGGCGGCGACCCCGGGGAGACGGACCCGGAGGCGATCCTGGCGGCGCGGGAGCGGGCCCTGGAGGAGACCTGGGGCCGCCGCGGGCTCGCCGGCGCCCTCGCCTCGCACGAGATGCGGGCGGCGCTGCGCGTGCAGGCGCACAAGCTGGCGGTGCTGCGGGCCTCGCGGGCCGACCCGCTGGTGGCCGTCCACATGCGCATGCTCGCCGCCGGCGCCCGCGGCGTCTTCCTCCCGGGCGGCGCGCAGCCCGCGTGGGACGAGGCGCTGCAGGCCGAGGCCAAGTGGGCCGCGGAGCGGGCCCTCGAGATCGAGATCGTCCTCCCGCACGCCGCGGCGCCGCCCCTCGCGCCGGGGCGCGAGGGGCGCGTGCAAGAGGCGATGCACGGCCTCGGGGGCGACGTGGACGACGCCGCCGGCGGCGTCGCCGACGCGGAGCGGCGCGGGTACCGCCTGGGCCGCGTCGCCGCCGACTACCGCCTGCGGGAGGAGGAGGTCGGGCCCGCCGAGCTCCGCCTCGCCCTGCGGGCCCGGGACGCGCACCACGCGGCGCTGCGCGGCTACGGGGCCGCCTTTCTGGCGCACATGGAGACGGTGGCGCACGTGCGGGGCCAGGATGGCGGGCGCAACATCCTCCCCGACGCCCCCGACGAGGCCCACTCGCGCCGCAGCGCCGCCCTCCTCCTCCTCGCCGCCGGCTGCGAGCCGCCCGTGACCCCGTCGGCCATCCTCTCGCCCCTCCCGGACCCCGACGCGGCGGCGGCGCGGCGGGTTGGCGAGGCGGCGCGCGAGGGGCGCCTCTTTGCCGCGCACCGGCGGGCGCCGCTCGTCGAGGCGGCCGAGCTGCTCGCGCTGGAGCCGGCGGCGCGGCCGGCCGACCGCCTCGCCGCCCTCGCCGCCGCCGCCGCCGCCGGCGGGGCGGAGCGCGGGGACCTCGGGCGCCTCGCCGCCCGCCTCGCCGCGGGGCTCGTGGCCCACGCCGCCGCCGCCCTGGGGCCCGCGTGCGCGCCTTCAAGACGCCGGCGGTGCGGGCGAGGGCGGGGCCCGGCGGGGGCGGACCACGATGCGCAGCCGCGACGAGCGCGTCTACGCCGAGGCGCGCATCGCCTGCGGGGCCCGCTGGGCGTCCAAGGTGGAGCTCGCGCCCAGCGACGCCTGCTGGGACGACTCGGAGGCGGCGGCGGCCGCCGGCGGGGCCGACCCCGCGCCCCTCTGGGCGGCGTACGGCGAGGGGTACTCGCCCGAGGGCGGGCACCGCTGGGGCCGCGCCCAGGCCCGCGAGGCGGCCGACCTCGCCAACCTGTGCGCCCTCGTCGCCCTCTCCTGCCGCCTCGCGTGGGGGGACCGCCCGGAGCGGACGGGGATCCTGCGGCTCCACCCGGAGGCGTACCTGGGGGAGCGGGCGCGCCGCCTGCTGGCCGCCGCGGCCGCCGCGGGGGCTCCGCCCCGGCCGAGGGGGCCGAGGCCGTCGAGGGGCTCGCCGGGGCCGTCGCGGGGCTCGGGCCGGCCGAGCTCGCCGCCGTCGTGCGCGGCGGGTTCGCCGCCGACGCCCGCCTGGACGCCCTTGCCGCCCGCCTCGCCTCCGAGGCGCGCGAGGCGCAAGAGGCCAGGGCGCTGCGCGACGCGGCCGACGGGAGGCGGGCCGCCGGCGGGGCGCCGCCGGCGACGGGCGACCCGCGCGTCTCGGCCGAGGCCGTCGCCTGGTTCCTCCGCCGCCTGCACGAGTCCCGCTCGGACCCGGAGCGCTGCGTGCCGCACCCGCGCTCGCCGGCGCACCTGGTCTTTTTCCCCGAGCGGATCTTTGGCGCGGGCGAGCGCCTCCCGGGGCCCAACGGCGTCGCGGTGCAGCGGGCGGGGCGGGCCTCGGGGCGCGACCTCTGCGTCCGCTGGGTCGACGAGAACAAGGCGCCCGCCCTCGCGATGCGCCCCGAGCGCATCGGGCCGCGCGGCGGGCAGCACCGCGGCCTCGGCGTGCCCCTCGCCCTCTTTGCCGCGATGGGGGTCGGCGGGAAGCAGTAGGCCCCGGCCCGGAGAGCGCGGGGGGGTAGGCAAGCGAGCTTGTGGGATGCGTGTTACAAGAAATTGAACCGGGCCGCGCGCCCTCGCGGCCGAGGGCCGGATCGAGACGAGGGGGGGGGGGGGGGGGATGGAGATAGGGGGAGGGGGGGGGGAGGGAAAGAGGGGGGGGAGGGGGGCAGGGGGACGAAAGGGGTGGAAAGAGAGAGGAAGGATATGCTTGGGGAGCGGGGGCGGCGGGGGGTACGGAAGGGGGCCGGGCCTCGCCCCTCGAAGCCCGCCTGGTCGATTCCGGCTACGGCGCCTGTAACCCTGGGCGGGGCCCGGGGGCTCTTCGGTGAGACAGGGCGAGCTGCGGACGCGGGGAGCGGGCAGAGTGGGGGGTACGGACGGACCGGGCCCGCCGCTTATGGCCCGCCTGGTCGATTCCGGCTACGGCGCCTGTACCCCTGGGCAGGCCCGGGGGTTCTTCGGTGAGACGGGGCGGAGGACATCCGGCAGTTTGCGGACGCGGGGAGCGGGCAGAGTGGGGGGTACGGACGGACCGGGCCCGCCGCTTATGGCCCGCCTGGTCGATTCCGGCTACGGCGCCTGTACCCCTGGGCAGGCCCGGGGGCTCTTCGGTGAGACGGGGCGAGCGGCGGGGAGCGGGCAGAGTGGGGGGTACGGGCGGACCGAGCCTCGCCCCCTGATAGCCCGCCTGGTCGATTCCGGCTACGGTGCCTGTACCCCTGGGCGGGCCCGTGAGCTCTTTGGTGAGACGGGGCGAGCGGCGGGGAGCGGGCAGAGTGGGGGGTACGGCCGGACCGAGCCTCGCCCCCTGATAGCCCGCCTGGTTGATTCCGGCTACGGCGCCTGTACCCCTGGGCAGGCCCGGGGGCTCTTCGGTGAGACGGGGCGAGCGGCGGCCGCGGGGAGCGGGCAGAGTGGGGGGTACGGACGGACCGAGCCTCGCCCCTGATAGCCCGCCTGGTCGATTCCGGCTACGGCGCCTGTACCCCTGGGCGGGCCCGCGAGCCCTCGGTGAGACGCGGCGAGCGGCCAGAGGGTGCTGGGAGAGCGGGGGTACGGACGAACCGGGCCCGCCGCTTATGGCCCGCCTGGTCGATTCCGGCTACGGCGCCTGTACCCCTGGGCGGGCCCGTGAGCTCTTCGGCGAGACGGAACGAGCGGCGGGAGCGGGCAGAGTGGGGGGTACGGACGGACCGAGCCTCGCCCCTGATGGCCCGCCTGGTCGATTCCGGCTACGGCGCCTGTACCCCTGGGCGGGCCCGAGGGCTCTTCGGTGAGACGGGGCGAGCGGCGGTCGCGGGGAGCGGGCAGAGTGGGGGGTACGGACGGACCGAGCCTCGCCCCCTGATAGCCCGCCTGGTCGATTCCGGCTACGGCGCCTGTACCCCTGGGCAAGCCCGTGGGCTCGTCGGCGAGACGGGGCGAGCGGCGGCCGCGGGGAGCGGGCAGAGTGGGGGGTACGGACGGACCGAGCCTCGCCCCTGATAGCCCGCCTGGTCGATTCCGGCTACGGCGCCTGTACCCCTGGGCGGGCCCGTGAGCTCTTCGGCGAGACGGAACGAGCGGCGGGAGTGGGCAGAGTGGGGGGTACAGACGGACCGAGCCTCGCCCCTGATGGCCCGCCTGGTCGATTCCGGCTACGGCGCCTGTACCCCTGGGCGGGCCCGGGGGCTCTTCGGTGAGACGGGGCGAGCGGCGGTCGCGGGGAGCGGGCAGAGTGGGGGGTACGGGCGGACCGAGCCTCGCCCCCTGATAGCCCGCCTGGTCGATTCCGGCTACGGCGCCTGTACCCCTGGGCGGGCCCGGGGGTTCTTCGGTGAGACGGGGCGAGCGGCGGGGGGCGGGCAGAGTGGGGGGGTGCGGCCGGACCGAGCCTCGCCCCCTGATGGCCCGCCTGGTCGATTCCGGCTACGGCGCCTGTACCCCTGGGCAAGCCCGTGAGCTCTTCGGTTGAGACGGGGCGAGCGGCGGGAGCGGGCGGAGTGGGGGGTACGGACGGACCGAGCCTCGCCCCTGATAGCCCGCCTGGTCGATTCCGGCTACGGCGCCTGTACCCCTGGGCGGGCCCGTGAGCTCTTCGGCGAGACGGAACGAGCGGCGGGAGCGGGCAGAGTGGGGGGTACGGACGGACCGAGCCTCGCCCCTGATAGCCCGCCTGGTCGATTCCGGCTACGGCGTCTGTACCCCTGGGCGGGCCCGGGGGCTCTTCGGTGAGACGGGGCGAGCGGCGGTCGCGGGGAGCGGGCAGAGTGGGGGGTACGGGCGGACCGAGCCTCGCCCCCTGATAGCCCGCCTGGTCGATTCCGGCTACGGCGCCTGTACCCCTGGGCGGGCCCGGGGGCTCTTCGGTGAGACCCTCAAGAGAAGAGGCAGCGAGGGCGTGCGAGGGCGGGGGTGCACGAGGGGGGGGCGAGAGGCCTAAGGGGTACACACGCCGTAGCCGGAATCGACCAGCCCGCCCCTACTGCGAGCCAGCTGCTGCCGGCCGCACGGGGGGCAGGGTGAGCGAGGGCGGGGGGGCAAGGGAGGGACGGGAGGCTCAATGGGGGGTACACACGCCGTAGCCGGAATCGACCAGCCCGCCCCTACTGCGAGCCAGCTGCTGCCGGCCGCACGGGGGGCAGGGTGAGCGAGGGCGGGGGGGCAAGGGAGGGACGGGAGGCTCAATGGGGGGTACACACGCCGTAGCCGGAATCGACCAGCCCGCCCCTACTGCGAGCCAGCTGCTGCCGGCCGCACGGGGGACAGGGTGAGCGAGGGCGGGGGGGCAAGGGAGGGGCGGGAGGCTCAGTGGGGGGTACACACGCCGTAGCCGGAATCGACCAGCCCGCCCCTACTGCGAGCCAGCTGCCGCGGGCCGCACGGGGGGCAGGGTGAGCGAGGGCGGGGGGGCAAGGGAGGGGCGGGAGGCTCAGTGGGGGGTACACACGCCGTAGCCGGAATCGACCAGCCCGCCCCTACCGCGAGCCAGCTGCCGCGGGCCGCACGGGGGGCAGGGTGAGCGAGGGCGGGGGGGCAAGGGAGGGGCGGGAGGCTCAGTGGGGGGTACACACGCCGTAGCCGGAATCGACCAGCCCGCCCCTACCGCGAGCCAGCTGCCGCGGGCCGCACGGGGGGCAGGGTGAGCGAGGGCGGGGGGGCGAGGGAGGGACGGGAGGCTCAGTGGGGGTACACACGCCGTAGCCGGAATCGACCAGGCCGCCCCTACTGCGAGCCAGCTGCTGCCGGCCGCACGGGGGGCAGGGTGAGCGAGGGCGGGGGGCAAGGGAGGGGCGGGGGGCGGCTTAGGGGGGTACACACGCCGTAGCCGGAATCGACCAGCCCGCCCCTACCGCGAGCCTGCTGCTGCCGGCCGCACGGGGGGCAGGGTGAGCGAGGGCGGGGGGGCAAGGGAGGGGCGGGGGGCGGCTTAGGGGGGTACACACGCCGTAGCCGGAATCGACCAGGCCGCCCCTACCGCGAGCCTGCTGCTGCCGGCCGCACGGGGGGCAGGGTGAGCGAGGGCGGGGGGGCGAGGGAGGGACGGGAGGCTCAGTGGGGGTACACACGCCGTAGCCGGAATCGACCAGGCCGCCCCTACTGCGAGCCAGCTGCTGCCGGCCGCACGGGGGGGCAGGGTGAGCGAGGGCGGGGGGCAAGGGAGGGGCGGGGGGCGGCTTAGGGGGGTACACACGCCGTAGCCGGAATCGACCAGCCCGCCCCTACCGCGAGCCTGCTGCTGCCGGCCGCACGGGGGGCAGGGTGAGCGAGGGCGGGGGGGCGGGAGAGGGGCGGGAGGCTTGGGGGGGGGATGCACACGCCGTAGCCGGAATCGACCAGGCCGCCCCTTCTGCGAGCCGGCGCTGCGAGATTGAGAGGGTACGCGCCGCCGAACAAGCGAGGGGGATGTCGGCGGCAGGGCCCGGGCGGGGGCGGGGGGAAAAGGAGGGGCGGGGGGTACGCAAGCCGCACCAGGGACCGGCCGCGACGCCTAGGCCTGCGCTGCAGCCGAGATGCGCCTCGCGGCTGCGCAACGCGGGGCGGCCCGCGCCCGGGGCGTGCGACGACGCCGGGAGACGGCGGCCGCCGAAAAGAGGCGCGCCGGCCGAGCCTCGCTCGACGCGCCCTGCGGGGGGCGAGGCTGGCGAGCCGGGCTCGAGGCGCGGCGGCCCCGGCGGCGCGGCAGGAGAGCGAGGCGCCCGGACCGCGCCAGCGCGGGCGCGGGCGCGCTCGCTGCAGCTGCTCGCCCCCGCACATGCCAGCGCGCTGCGCTCCCGGCGCCGCCCCGCCGCCCTGCGCCCCGGAGGATGAGCGCCCCGCCCGCGCTGGCGCGGAACGAGCCCTCTGCTTGCGCGGGCGGCCCGGCTGGTCGGCGGATGCGTGTGGCGGTGCGCGCGGCGCGGCCGCGGCGCGGCGGCGGTCCATAGCTAGGCGGAGCGGGGCGCCGGCCGGCGTGGGGCGCCGGCTCCCGGTGCGCTCGGCTTAGACGACCGGCGCCGGCATCCCGCCGGCCGGCCCTCGCGGGCGCGAGCCGCGCGCATCGCACCTGTTCGAGGCGCGCTCCGCGCCGGGGCGTCTCCTGAACCGCCCGGCCGGTCCTCGGAACGCGCAGCTGGTCCTGGAGCTACATGGACGGCGCAGAGGCGTCGCGCTGGCCGTGCCACGGTGGTGCCGCTCGGCCGCGGACGAGAGCTACATGCCAAGGTCGCCGGGTCGGAAGGACAGGCTCCTCTAGCGACTCGGGAGCTCCAGCGCTCACGAGGCCGTCGGCTCGCAACCGGCGGCCGCGGGCGCCCCGCATACAGCGTTTTTTGGGGGCCAGTTTGCAACGTTTCGATGGTGCACCGGCGCACCATCGAATTTCAACAGCACGCCACGCCGCGCAAAGGCCCTCCGGAGCCTTCTCTAGCCCTTGTAGAGCCCTAGATTCGCGTCGGTGCCCGCGCGCCCCGCTCGCGTGCGCCGTAGTGCGCGTGCATACGCGCACGACGTCGTCGTCGACGTCGACCGTGTTGCGCATCGCAAGGCGTTTCGACCTGGCTCTGCCGACGAATCCCAAGCTCACGGGTCTTGTGACGTGCGCTTTTGGATGCCTTGCGTACCGGCAGCCTCACCTGTTGACCCGCGCGCGCGCGCGCAGCCTAGGTGCACGTGGCCATGGCCGAACCGGTACCATGTGCATGCCGATCGACGATGGCCGGGACTCGGGAGGAGCGCCCACCTCGTGCGCCGCCGCTCGGGGTCCTGATCCATCCCATTCTTAAGCTTATAGCTAGCGAAAGCTGCAGCTCGCAAGCTTTTAAGCATATGCATCCCGACCGGCCTACAGCCTGGCGCTAGCTCTAGATCTAGAGATCTCCACGTACTGCGACATGTATACGTACATGTACGTGTATACGTACATGTGCCGGCCGCGGGGCATGCGCATATGCATGCGCTGCGCATGCCGTCGCACACGCACTGCGGCAGGTACCGCCCCCCCGCTCTCCGCACATGTACGTATGCAGGCGCCGGTACGCGTACGTATATGCCTCGCGTGCGCTCTAGATCTAGATCCGATCCGCGCGCGCATCTCGAGTCTTCGACTAGTACTTGCAGTAAACGCCCCGCGCGCGCGGCGGCCCGCACCCTGCCAAGCCGGCGGCCACTTAAGCCTACGAGACTCGGAACGGTACGCGCCCGCCGGCCTTGGCCTTGCCATTGGCTCCGGATCGAATCCTCCCGAATAATAATCCCGATATCGATCCGGCAGCAGGCCCACGTGCACCCCGCCGCCGCCGCGGCCGCCCACAGCGCGCCGGGTCGGCGGCGGCCCGCGGGGCCAGGGGCGCCGTACTTTGAAAGTCTGCGTGCGGTTTGCGATCGGTCCGGGGCCTCGGAGCCACGCGTGCCACGCGCGCGCCCCGGCCCCCCCGGCCCTCGTTCAGTTTGTTTTCTCCGGAATCCTGGAATCGTTTTTTCTCCAGGCCGGTCGGGATTCCTGGACAGGGAGGGGCCGATAAAAGGGAGCGCCCCGCCCCGTTTTCGGCACTCCCCACCGTCCGAGATGCACATGCTGCCCGTCAAGGCTCTCCGTACCCCCGCACCCCCTTGCGCCGGCGCCCGGCGCCCCGCCCCGCGCCCGCCCGCCATCGCCGTCGCCCTCGACGCCCTGGAGCTCTTTCTGCGAAACGCGCCCCTGCCGCCCCCGCCTCCCCTGCCGGCGCCGGCGCCGGCCGCGGCCACGCTCAAGCCCGGGCCCACGGCCGGGCGTCCCGCCGCCGCCGCCCCCGGCCGCCAACGACTTTTCAAAAAGGAGATCGTGAAGAAGCGCCGCGTGTGCTGCAGCTTGTGCGGATGCCCGGTGCGCGCCCGGTCCCCCCCTCCCGTTTCTCCAGAAATGAAACAAGCATCGCTGACCGCAACGGCTCGCGCAGGGTCGCAACAAGCGGTCCCACGAGCGAGGCCGGAAGCCTCATGCTTGCTTCTATAATTTCTATGTATAGCCATGGCCGGCGGCCGGACGGATCGTCCCACGTAGCATGAATAGTGTATTTTCCAAAGCTGTAAGCGGGTGATGAATTCGAATGCTTGTGTCGATTTGTTACGCAATGCAACGACGAGGCTATCGGAGGTAGCGAGTATGCATATGAATGCCGCGGCCATCGGCACCTCCTGGGAGCCCGAGCCGCGATCCCGATTAGCGTCCGGGATTCCCGTCGGTCGTTTTTGAGAGGGGGCCGGGCCGCGGCCGGGAATCCCGCGCCGCGCCAGCCCATGGCCATGCCCACAAAACGGGAGCGGGCCCGAGGTGCAGCGTCATTTGCGTTTCGCGAAAAATCGCGAGGAGATCGATCTTGCAATTGGATGTCGACCGCACGTTGCTTCACCCCGCTCGTGCCCACGGACGAGGGCTACGCATACGAGGATGAACTTCAAATGGTAAACGAGCTGGAGGAGCGCGAGGGCGAGGCGCACGCGCTGGCCTTCATCCAGGGCAATTTCGGGCCCGATGGCTACACGTGTACGCTGCTCGGAGATCTAGACGACAAATTCAAACCCGACGACCTGCGTGCACGTGGCTCGGACGTCGACGTCGACGTGGACGCCGTTTGGAGGGCGAAATTCGAAGCGGGCGAGGGGTGCGCCGGCAAAGGCGAGCTCCAGACCTCATGGAGCGCACGGACGTGCGATCGCGAGTGGGACATCGATTCGGATCCGCCCCGCCCGCTTTGTGGCACGCCTGCAGCTATCGTGGCTATGCCCGAGTGCTATGCAGCCTCGTGGTGGCAGTACTAGTGTTCAAGTCGATGTACAGAAATTAAATTCATTTTGTGACTCATGACATTGAACGCAATCAAAGATCCAGAAAATCCGATCGACAGGGGGTTGGCCGCCGTTGGCCGCCGGAGGGTTTCGGGTTCAAAAAGCGCATTCGGAACTCGAATAAGATCGCGACGAGGAGCGCTTGCGCTCAATTCACGTCGCAGCCCCCGCAGTGGCCGGCGCACGCGCCAGCACGTGGATATATTATTATATCAGTGGGAGTTCGACACGCGGTGATCATATGCATCATCACGTGCGCACGAGGCCGGTGCACGTGCCCACACGCTCGAGATCCGGATCGATATCGCGATCGAGCTCAAGGTCGTGGGTACCGTAGCACGTTAACGTTGACGGCGCCGCACCGGTACCTGTTGGGATTCCCGCCTGGGATTCCCGATTGATGGGCGCACAAAACTGCGCTGGGCGGTGGGCGACTTCTCACTCTAGCTCCTGCCACCCGCAGCATGGACAACCGGAACGCCGGCCTCCCCTTCCACACCCTGATCACCACGACAGGCGACAAGATGTACGCCGTCGCCCCCCCGGGGGCGGCCGCGTCGATGGAGCGACTTTGCCAGGATATCCTCTCCGACCCATTCATCACCCGTGGCCTGCGGGCGCTCAACCTGCGCGTCGAGTGCGAGCTGACCGTCTCGCCCTCGACGGGCGAGATCATCCTCGTCGCCACCGCCAAGCCGCTCTAATTACGCGGATCTAGATCCTATAGCTAGATATGCATGCATATCTAGATCTCTAGATCTCTGTCCAGGGAGGCATATGCCTAGGTATGCAGGTACATGTTATAATCATAATTACAGTACAACGTTTCTGTTTGGCCCCGGCAACGATAATTGCAGGCGCTAGCTATAGCGCGTGTCACATCTATGTGCATGCACCGTTGATGATTCGATCTGAAGCTTGTAATTACAAACAAAACCGTAGAACCTCAAACCCGGGAACATGCGTGCGAAATCAAACTCTGATCGTTGCCCGCGCAGAGGCCTACTAGGACCGTCTACGTACCTGGCGCGGGGGCGCAGGGGTCAACGTTGGGAATCCAGGCGTCGACGCGGGGGTCGGCCATGGGAATCCCGGCGTCGGCAGACCCATAAAAGGGATGGTCCATCGCACCATCCGGTCAGACTCCATTTCCGCAGAAAAGAGGCGTCAATCAGGGAGGCAATGCCGCCGCGCATGCGTACGCCCATCGCCCTCGCGGGCCCCGCGGCCGGCCCGCAGCTGAGCGAGATGCACGGCGCCGGCGCGACGGCGACGCGGGCTGAAGACGTAGAGACGGTCTTTCTCGCAGGCGTCGACTACGAGACGCTCGAAGATCTGGTCGCAGTCGAGGCGTCGGTGACGTGGGAGCACCTCGTCGAGCTTGGAGTCAGATTCATGGAAGAAGAGGACCGAATCATCGCCGGCAACGTCGTCGACGGCGACGGTGGGCTCGAGGGCGAGGGAGGGTCTTAAACGGATGCCAGGTACCGTTAGCTACCGCTACATGTATCTATTTCGAATGATAGAAATAATAGCAATCAGGCGCGTCTACGCTGTCGATATCGAATATCTAGATCTGCGACGCCCGGGCGGCCCGCACTCGCGAATCCGAATGCGAGTTTGCCCCGCAGCTGGGTGCGTTGCATTGGTCGGGTTGGGCACAGCTGCAGGGCGCGGCCTATATACGTATACGGTAGTGCACGCGAGAGTACATTTCGCATCGGCAAGAGTATAACGTGATATTGTAACCAGATTCCAAATTCCGTGTCCATACTTCACGTATATATACGCACATGTCTACAGCTAGCTGTAGCTGTAGATCTGTCGATGCAGCTAGCTCTACCGCGTGCAAGGGCGCTGGCGCTTGGCACCGGCGCCGGCGGCGAGGGCGACGCCGGCGCCCTCGTACCAGAGATCGGCAAAACTGTAGCACTCGATCGTCCGGCGTATGCGTGTCTTGTATGCCTCCCACTGGCTTCTCTTCGCAAAGACCTCGGGGGCCCCGGGCCGGCGCCGCACCATTCGTTTCGCCGTCCATGACACAGACGGAGTGTACGTGTACGGATCTACAATCTTGCAGATCTTGTCCCATAGGTCGAGGCAATCCTCGTAGTTGCAAGAGCCAGCGGGCGGAATGTACGTCGGGTTGAAGAGGAGGAAGCGCCTCCATGCGTTGACCGTGCGGAGGAGCTCGTCGAGGCGCCATCTCAGGTCCGTAGCGTCCACCTCCGTCGTCTCGGCGGCGATTCCGAGGAGCCCCAAGAGATCGTTGTCCCCGAGGCTGAGCAGGGTCCTTGAGACCGCGGTGGGCGGTGCCAGCTCGGTGCGCGCGCGGCTTCCAAAGGGGATCCCCTTGAATTCGATCGGGACGACGGGCTCGCCGGAGATGGGGTGGCAGATGACGTGCTTCCAGTTCGCGTGAAGGAACTTGGTCACCTCTGAGAGCAGCGCGTCGCGTTCCGGGTCGACATCCCGTCCGCTCGAGTCCCGGGTCGAGAGCTGGTGGAGCCAGGCCTCCATTTTCTCGCGGCCGGGGCAACGTCGGAGAAGCTTAAAATAAGCGCGATTCGGGCTAGCGTCCCGCAAGAAAAACCTGAGCAGATCGCAGATTGTGTCGGGGCGCACGCCGACCCAGGCCACGTGCCCGACCGCTGACCGACGGCCCTCCGGATCATGCGAGAGACGAGCCATCGCGTGGGCGTATCCGCGTTGCAAATCCTCCAAATTCATCGTCGCCGGCCGCGGTCCGTACCCGCATCAACTGTCCAAGTGCTCGGGGTCCGATCCAATTTATAGAGACGGAGCCGACCGCGCTCGTGGGATTCCCGTTGTCGGACGCACCGGGAATCCCAACGCGCGGGGGGGGAGGCCGGGGGGCCGGGGGTAGCCGGCACTGCGGCAGCAAGAGTACTAGTCCGGTTCGAATTCAAATCCCGCGCCTGCCCGCGGCCGGTCAGAGGTGGCCCAACGGGTATTTCGACTTTGTATATACCCCCTACCGCCGTTGGAGCCAGGAATCGAGCACGAATTTCGCGCGCTCGCGCGTGCACCCCGCTGGGGTAGAGGTAGCGTTTGAGATGGCAACGGCCGACGACCGTCGGACGCCGACGGCGCCGCGCGCACCGGCGCCCGAGGCTCTCATTGCCTGCCGTGCCGACGGCGCGCCTTCCGGCATCGCCCTGCGCTGCAGGCCGAGCGCCAGAGGGGGCGGGGCCGAGGGCGGGGGCGAGGGCGGGGGAGATCTAGAGGGCGAGGTCGTCCAAGTCTGCTGCGGCCTCGCGAGGACGAGCGCGCTCCTGCAGACCCTCTCCGAGTGCTCCGACGGCGCCGCCGGCACCCCCGAGCGCCCGCTCGTCGTCGACGTCCCCTTTTCACCGCGCTCCGTGCGGCGGATCGACGCCGCCGCGCGGGGCGAGTGGCCCGGGACGGCCGCCTCCGACCTGGACGCCTACTTTGAGATGCTGGACGTGCTCGCCTACTTCGACAGCAAGGCGCTCTCCGACGCGACCGCCAGGCGCGGGGGGGGCGTGGCATCGCGCAAGGACGCTTTCAAGGAGCTCCTGCGCATCCTGGACGCTCGCTGGGCCAGGGAGCGCCGGCCGGGCCGCCGGCGGCGGGCGGCGCCGGCGCCGGAGCCGCGCGCGGCGGATCGAGATCGAGATCAAGAGGGGTCCTCCGAGGGGCCTCGGGGGGCGCCAGAAATGGACGCCGATGAGGGCGCCGACGGCGGGCCGAGCTGCTGTGGCGGCCTCGGGCTCGACGGCGACGTGGGGAGCGGGCCCGGACCCGCCGCCCGTCCCCGCGATGGAAAATCGAAGCGAGCTCGCACGTCCACGGGTCCCGGAGATGAAGAGCACCGAGAATACCGAAGGGGCCACCGAGAAAACCGAGGGGACGAGGAGCGGTCCGCAGAGGAATCTAGGTCGGGCGCGGCCTCGACACGTGGCGAGCTCTCGGCGGCCCGGATTCCCTCGGCCGTACCCCCGCGCGGGGCGGCCGGGGCCGGGGAATTTCCTATATAAAGGATGGCGGCGCGCCTCGTTTGGCACTCGACCGCCGACGCTCACGTCCTCCCCCCGCGGCCGGCCCCCCTCTCCCGCACTCGCGATCGCGCCCGACGACATGGAGAAGTTCGATCGCGCCCCGCGCACGCCCCGTCGCCCGACGACCAAGAGATGCGAGCACGCCAACGTCTGCGAGACGGAAGAGAGCTCCGCGACGTGCATGGACTGCGGCGAAGTGGTGTCGACCCTTCCCCCCCTGGTGTCGTGCCCGTCGTACGAACTCACGATGTGCTACGCGAATTCGGGGAGCCCCTTTGAATGCAGAGCTCGAGGCCTATAGCCAGGGGGCCGCCGCGGGCCAAAGGCGTGCGCGAGCCGCCGAGCCGCCCGCGCGATGAGATCGTATGTTGTAATTACGTAGAATGCGTAACTACGGATCTAGATGTAGCTCCGGTAATTTGCGATTGTGACAGTTGCGAATCGATTTCATTTCATTTGGAATTCGAGACGAAAAGGATCAAACTCGGGCCCGTAGCCCCCGGGCTTGCGGTCGACGGGAATCGCGCCCCCTTTCCGGCTATAAAGAGGGGCCGCCCCCGCCGGCGGTCTGACAGTCGAGGACCAACCAGGAGCCCGGGAGTATGGCCCCTGCCTCACCCGCCCCGGCTTTTGCCGGCCCCAACGCCGACGCCGACGCCGACGCCGACGCCGGCGTCGATTCGAGCCTCGAGCTCGACGACCTCGACCTGGACATCGATCTCGACGATATCGACGGAGAGGACGGCGGGCTCGCGCCCGAGGCGCAACGGGGCTGTACCCCCGCCGCTCCCGAGCGCGAGCCCGAGCCAGGGGCGCCGCCGGCCGGCGGTGCGGGCGCGCGGGGCGCCGGGCCCGCCCCCGTCCCGGGCGCCGGTGCCTTTGCCGTCGCCGCCCCCGCCGGCGCCCAGCGCCCGAAACCAAAGCGCCCACCCTCGCCGACGAGCCTCGCCCTCGAGGCACGGCCGCGGCTGCTGGAGGAGCTCCGCTCCGCCTGCGAGCGGCTGAACCTGCCCCCCGCCGCCGCGACCGAGGCGCTGCGGCAGCTCAAGCTCCGGCCCGAACTCTTCAACGGGCGGCCCTACTCGCTCCTGGTCCTCGCGGCCCTCTACTCGGCGTGCACCTCGCTGCATATCCCGCGCCGGATCTGCGAGTTCGAGTCGGCCTGCCCCGAGGGCACGCGGCGCCGCGCCCTCGTCCGGTGCTACAGGGAGCTGCGCCGCAGGGTCCCCGGGGCGCCCGCCCCCGGGACGGACGGGGGCGTGGGGCCCGCCCTCTACGTGCCCGGGCTGGCGGCCCGCCTCGGCTGCACCCGCGCCCAGACGGCCGACGCCCTCGCGCTGGCCGAGCGGTGGCACAGGGAGAGCAGGGCCCCCGAGCTCGGGATCCCGCAGATCCGCGCCGCCACCGTCGCCGCTGCGGCGGTGCTCCTCAGCCGCGGGCCGGGGGCCCCGCGACTCAGCCCGCGGCACGCGGCCGCCGCCTGGGGCCTCGCCCCCACCCCGCTGTACACGGCGCTCCCCGTGGTCCGCGAGTTTCAGCGGCGGGCCTCGCGCACGGCCGCGGGCTACGGCCCCGGCCCCGCTCCCGGTGCCTAGGCCTGACGCGGCGATTAGGGCACCTGCAGATCTAGATCTAGTCTAGACCCACCGGTACCGTACCACCCGCTGCGCTGGCCGATGTGCCTTTCTCCGTATCACCGAGTCGTGCATTCCTCTCTCCGGTCCTTCAAATTTGGATTCTTCTGTTTGGAAATCACGATCGCGAGTGAGGATGTATGCTGCACACGAATCGAACAAATATTAATACTATAGCCATTGGATAGGGCCGGGCGGGCGTGGGCGCGCGCGGGGGGGGGGGGGGGGGGGGGGGGGGGGGGGGGGGGGGGGGGGGGGTCCCAATATATTGATTCGGGGTGCGATTTGAAATTTCCCGAGAGCGGTGGCGCGCAGGCGCCCGCGCCGCACCGGCGCGCGAGGCGCCGCCCGGGTCTACCCCGCGGCCGGCTCCGGGCTCTTCCCGCGCGGCGACGGCCGGATTCGCACCCTGCCGCCTCGCGGCTCCCCGCCCGGGAGCCCACCCGGCTCTCTCGGGCGCCGGCGCGGATGGAGAGGCTACCGGGGTACCCCCCGCCAGCCCCAGTCGAGCCCCGCGCTAGACGAGTCGCGAGAAACACCGATTCGCACAACCAATTAAGGGTACATTTATGTATTTCGCACTGATCGTGAACATGACCACGACCCGACTACTGAGCGCGGCCGCGGGTCGCGCGGCCGCTCCTGCGGCCCGAGGTCGACGCCTCCTCGCGCTCGGCGCGCTTGGCCTCGTTGCGGGCGCGGTGGAGCTCCTTCTCCTCCAGCTTCTTCTGCCGGCTGCGCTGCGCCGCCTCGGCCATCTCGGCCGCCGTCGGCGCCCGCACGACGACGGGCTCGACGGGAGCGGCGCGGTTGCTCGGGCCGGCGAGGGCGACCCCGCGGCGGCCCAGGGCGGCCCGCAGCCCCTCGGCGAGGTCCCGCCGCGTCCCGAGCGCCCGCAGCTCCTCCGGGGCCGCCGCCGCGCACATCGCCTCCAGGTACTCGCCCCCGACGTCGACGCCGCGCCCGGCCGCCTGGAGGATGTGCTGGGCGGTGAAGCGGACGCCGACCGCGGCGGCCGCCTCGGGGATGCGGGGGTCCGTGGAGCGGCATGCGACCCGCCTCGCCAGGGCGGCCCGTGGTAGGGCGCGGGCGGCCGCGTCGCCCATGGCCAGATGCAGGCGGGCAAGGAGCGCGTCCTCCCCCTCCGGAAGGTCCTCTGGCACCGCCCGCCGCACCGCCGCCTCCTTAAGCTTCTTGCCGTCGACGGCGCCCGCGGCCGCCCGCCGCCTCACTCCTGCCAGGGGCGCGTTCCGTTCGGCCACGCGCTGACGCAGGGCCCTGATGCAGCTCGCGTGCGCGGGGTGAGGGCCGAAAAAGGCCTCCTTGGGCAGCGTGGGCCCGCCCTCAACAAACTCGCCGACGGGCGTCTCCCCCTCCCCGCAGGGAATGGCCACCGCGGCGAAGCGAATGTGTCCCATATCTGCATCCACCCCCGAGCAGATGTTGTAGACGTGGATGCTCACGTGAAGCGGGCGCCCCCCGTTCCACGCCGTCAGCTCGGCGGCAAGGCTCGTTTCGATCCAGCCGACGACCTTCTCGCTCTTCCGATCCGTCGCCTCGCCGTCGAGCGAGTCCCCCCCGCGGAGCGCCTCCATCCCGACGTCCAACGCCACCACGGCCCAGATCGAGAGCGGAGAGCCCGAGCGCGATCCCGCGCCGAACAACGAGACGGAGCGACCGCAGACGCGATCGCCGGCCCCAAAGGCGAAAAGCCCGAAGACGGTTACCTCGCCGCCGATCGCGAGCTGGGGGGCGGCCGGCGGCGGGGTGCGCGCAAGTGCAGGCGGCGCCGGCGCCACCCCTGCAGAGGCCGGCGCCGGCGCGGCAGGCAGCACCCGACCCTCAACGAGCCAGCCGCGGCTGACGTGCCCCGGCATCTCCAGGTGATGGATGCGGACGATGATTTTGGGGCCCGGCCGAGGAATGTAATCGACGACAAGAAGCATCGACCCGTCGACATCGCGCGCCGTCGATCCGGAGGGGCTCAGGTACATGTCCCCCACGGCCTCGTAGCCGCCGCCGGGGACGAGCTGGGCCCCAATCTTCTCGACCACCTCCACCCGCAGACGCGTCCACTCCTCCTGGGCGCCAGCCGAGAGGCTCGTCCCCTTGATGACGGACGCAAAGTGCGACTGCACCATCGGCACGAGGACGGCAAAGCGCGCCGCCCCGCCCGAGCCATCGGCGACGGCGCCGGCCGCGCAGATCGTCCCGATGGCGCGGCTCGAGCCGACCTTGATCCACGCCTCTGCCCGGCGGACTCCGAAGAGGGCGCGCGCGGCGGCCGACGACGCGTCGACGGCGGCAAAGTTGGCGGACTCGGTCGACATGGCTCTCTGCAAAAAGGGTTTACGGGTTGCGGCTGTAGGTGCTGTGGCTGCCGTCGTTGTCGACGTGTTTCGACCACGCAAATGTGCCGAGCTCGGCCGCCTCTCTCCCTTTTGTCGACGCGGCAGACGGGAATCCCGGGCGCCGAGAATCCCGAGCGTTATTTTATTCGAGCGCGCGCGCCGCCCTCCGGTATCGTCTACCCGTTGCGCCCGCGCGCCCATCGTGATCATCTACCCTTGGTACCCTGTCCGGGATGCCCCAGCGCCCCCGCCTCTTCCTCTTCCCCCCGCAAGGCTTTGCATTGACACGGCGCAATTCGAATCCCGAATTCAAGTCTGATTTCTTTGCGCAATTAATAGATCACTGATACATATTTCATCGGCGAGAGCGATTTCGTCCGCGCCCGTCGCCGGCCGCGTCCGCTGCGGAGCGGCTGCGGCGGCCCCCGCTGCCGCCACGGGCCTGCCGGCGCCCGGCCCCTCGTCCGCCGTCTTGCTTTGCCGGCGGCCGGGGCTGGGAAGAAGGGGACCCGCTCGGCACCGTGCGTGCAAACGCAAAGGCCTGCCGCAGCCCGGGCTCTCGGCGAGCTCTCGGAAAAGGGGACGGACGGACCGGGCCCCGCCCTTGATAGCCCGCCTGGTCGATTCCGGCTACGGCGCCTGTACCCCCTCGACGGCCGCGGGGCCGAGTCCTGCGGGCGCTCTGTGAGACGAGACGCGGGGCGCGCGGCGCAGGTCCGGGGAGGGGGGGAGCGGGGGGTACGGACGGACCGGGCCCCGCCCCTGATAGCCCGCCGGGTCGATTCCGGCTACGGCGCCTGTACCCCCTCGACGGCCGCGGGGCCGAGTCCTGCGGGCGCTCTGTGAGACGAGACGCGGGGCGCGCGGCGCAGGTGGGGGAGGGGGAGAGCGGGGGTACGGACGGACCGGGCCCCGCCCCTGATAGCCGCCGGTCGATCGCTAGGCCTGTACCCTCGAGCCGCGGCGATCTGCGGCGCTCTGTGGACGACGCGGGCGCGGGCATGGTGGGGGAGCGGGTACGGACGACCGGCCCGCCTGATAGCCCCGGTCGATCGGCACGGCCTGTACCCTCGCGGCGGGGCCGAGTCCTGCGGGCGCTCTGTGAGACGAGACGCGGGGCGCGCGGCGCAGGTCCGGGGAGGGGGGAGCGGGGGGTACGGACGGACCGGGCCCCGCCCCTGATAGCCCGCCGGGTCGATTCCGGCTACGGCGCCTGTACCCCCTCGACGGCCGCGGGGCCGAGTCCTGCGGGCGCTCTGTGAGACGAGACGCGGGGCGCGGGGCGCAGGTGGGGGGAGGGGGAGAGCGGGGGTACGGACGGACCGGGCCCCGCCCCTGATAGCCCGCCTGGCCGAAAGCTACGCTTGGTCAATCCACAAGATCAAGAGGATGGGACGCGGCGACAATGAGCGACAAGTGAGAAAGGCGAGATAGCGGGGGTACACGTGCCGTTGCCGGAATCGACCGGGCCGCCCCTACTGCGAGCCGGCGCTGCGAGCCGTACGGGGGGCCCGGGTGAGCGAGGGCGGGGGGACGCGAGGGGGACGAGCGAGGGGGTACACGTACCGTTGCCGGAATCGACCAGGCCGCCCCCTACTGCGAGCCGGCGCTGCGAGCCGTACGGGGGGCCTGGGTGAGCGAGGGCGGGGGGGCGCGAGGGGGGCGAGAGAGGGGGTACACGTGCCGTTGCCGGAATCGACCAGGCCGCCCCTACTACGAGCCAGCGCTGAGAGCCGTACGGGGGGCCGGGCGAGCGAGGGCGGGGTGCGCGAGGGGGGAAACAAGGATGGGGGCCCACACGTGCTGTTGAAGGAATCGACCGGGCTGCCCCTGCTGCGAGCCGGCGCCGCGAGCCGTACGGGCTGCCGGGCGGGCGAGGGCGGGCGTTAGAGAGGAACGGGGAGGAGAGGGGGGGGAAGGCGAGGGGGGGAGCGGCCGTAGAAGGAACCGGCCTCGACGCCTGTATCGTGCGCGAGGCGCGCGGAGAGCGAGCCAAAGGGCGAGGCGGCGGCGGGCCCACCGTCGCGGCGCGCGCCGCCGGGCGGGGAGGGCCTGGATCGCACCGTGCCGCGCCCGCCTCTTCGTCGCACGATGCAGGCCGCCGAGGCCAGGCCCCGCTGCCCGCGAAGCGATCGGCGTGCGCGTCTGCCGATCGAGCGAGCACCGGTACCGAGCGGCGCACGCGCGCGTCTGCCCCGGACCGTCCGATCCGCACGCGGCCAAGCACACGTCCGCGGAAACTGCCCTTTGAAGCGTCGGCGATGGGAGCTCGTGCACGACCGCGCGCGAGCCGGGCCCGCGGACGAGCGGCGGCGACTCCGCCGGCGAGCGCGCCTCCCACCTGCAAGCTGACGGCCTCTTTCGAGCCGCTCGCGCGGCTCGGGGCGGGCGCTGCGCTCCGAGGGCTCCGGGCTGGCGATATCGATGGGCATGGGATCGTCAGCTGCGCTCGGGGCCAGCACGAGCTGGGCGGGCGCCGAAGCGATTTCCGAGCTCTCCGGGGGCTACAGAAGGCGCCGGAGGGCACTCGCGCGGCGCGGCGTGCTGTTGAAATTCGATGGTGCGCCGGTGCACCATCGAAACGTTGCAAACTGGCCCCCGAAAAAAATAGCAGGGTGCGGGCCCGCGTGCGAGCTCGCGCGCGGGGAGCTGCGGCGGCACACGGTGCGCGTGCTCAGGGGCCCCAGCCGCACCGCTGTGGCACCAGACCGACGAGTCATGACCGGTCAAGGAATAGCGCAGATGCGCGGCAAATCGATTTCGGATCAGGTCGAGGCAGCAGAACTCCTCGGGAGCACGGAAAGCCTCGGGCCGTACGTGAAGGACCTCGCCGCGGCCTGGCGCGCCGCCCTCGTTGCCGGCGACGTCAAGGTCGGCTGCATGATCTGCGGGGAAGTGGCGCCCTGGACACTCTCCGCCTTCGTGCCCCGCTGCATCGTTGAAGCCATCGCCGACTGCATAGTCGCCGAATGCGCCGCCGACGCGGCCCAGGAATACGTTCAGGTCGTGCCGTTGGTCGACCGCGATCTCAGCGCGGAGCAGGAGCCCGACGCCGACGAGCCGTCGCGGCAGGAGCTCACGTGCACCATATCGGAGCTGCTCCTCCAGCCGCGGGGCGGCAAGACGCGCAAAGCGGGCGAGCTCTGGCAGAAAGTTCGCAAGCTGGCCGCCGAGAAACTCGCCGAAGGCGGATTCGCGTGCGGCGACTGCTTGAAGGGCCCGAAAGGCTTCAACCCCAAGGGTGCGCCGCCCTGCTCCCCGGATTTCGCCCACCCCGGCCCCCAGCGCTGACGCGCGCGCGCGCGCGCAGACGGCTATTTCAGCATCGAGTGCGATCTGTGCAAGAGCTTTCACGCCTTCGGGCGCGGCAAGGAGGACTTTCAGGCCTGCCGCGCGCTCGGCGCCTTTCTCTGCTTCTTCAACGCGGTCTGGCGCCCGGCCGCCACCAGCTTCGATGCCTTCCAGCTGGCCGAGACCAAGTCAAAGGACGAGCTCCTGAAGGAGCTCGAACTCGAGGCACGGCGTGCGGCGCCGCCAGCTGCGCCGGCCGCCTCGGGGGCCTCCAGCGGCGGCGGCCGCGGCGGCAGCCGGCCTGGGGAGCGGCGCATGCGGGCTGACCGGGTGGGCCCGATCCCGCTCGGGCGCCGCGGTCGCGGCACGGTGCTGATGCGGCGGCGCGACAGGGAAGCGATGGAGAGGAGGAAAGGGCGGGGGAGGGGGAGGACAAGGAGGAGGACGAGGACGAGGACGAGGAACCCGCCGACCCGAGTGGCAAGGTGAGCCCCGCGCGCCCCGTACCCCCCCCCCTTCCCCCAGCCTTCGTACCCCCTACCCCCCTCAGCCCCCTTCTCCCCCTCCCCCGCCCCCCCGCTGCCTTCTTTGCCCCTCTCTCTTTGGCACCAACTCGCTCTCGGATGCAGGCGGGCGACGACGAGGAGGGCGAAGAGGAGGGCGGGGAGGACGAGGAGGAGGACGGGGAGGAGGGCGGGGACAAGTCGGGAGCGCGCAGGAGCGCGCGGGTGGCCGCGTCCAAGCAGGCCAAGGAGAAGGAGCAGCCTCCCCCGGCGAAGAAGCAGAAGCTGCAGTCTCAGCCTGCGGCGAAGAAGGCGCGCACGCGCCGGCCGCGGCGCGACGGCGCGGGCGGCGCCAGCGCAGCGTCCGCGGCGGCCTCGTCGAAGCAGCAGCCGGCCCCGGGCCCCAGCTCCAGCTCCAGCCCCGCGGCCGCCGCCGTCGGCAGCAAGCCCAAGGGCCTGACGAGGCGCGCGGAGCGGCTCTTCGCGCACGGCAGCCTCAAGATGATGGCCAGGGCCCTCCGAAAGGAGCCGGCCCCGGGGCAGCCGGCGGCTCAGCTCGAGGGGGCGCCTGCCCCGAGCGCGCCCCCGCGCCGGCGGCCCCCGCGGGGCAAGGAGGCGGCGCGGGGTCCCGGCTCCTCCGAGCCAGAGCCCGACCAGCTTGACCTGCCGCCGGTGCCCGCGTCCGGTGGCGGCAGCAGCGACGCCGCTCTCGTCCCAGCGCAGCCGCCGGTGCCGAGCGTCGCCGCCTGCCTGGAGGTGCTCGAGGGCGGCGGGGGCGCGCCGGTGCCCCATGCATCCGGCAGCGCCGGCCCGGCGGCCTCTGCGGTCACCCGCGCCGGCCGCCTCGTCCTCGACAGCTTTCCCCTGCGGGAGGAGATGCGGGCCAAGCTGGAGAAGGCGCAGGGCGACGCCGCGCGGCTCCTCCTCATCGCTGCAAGCGCCGTCCTCTGCGGCTACCGCACGCTGCAGAAGCTTAAGCCGGTGCGAGCGCGGTTCTGCACGAGGGGGGGCCAGGGACCACCCGCCACCCTTTAGGTCCCCCTCGCGCCCTCTAACCCCCGGCCCTCCACATTTCTCGCCCCCCTTCTCCCCCCCCCCCCCCCCCCCTCTGCACCTTGCCTCCCCCTCCCCCGCCTCTCCCCTCCTCCCCCTCCTCCCCCCTCCCCTCCCTCCCCCCCCTCCCCGCTCTTCCCCCCTTCCCACCCTTCCCCATCTGCACCTCCCCCCCGCCCCCGCGCCTTCCCTCCCCCCGTCCCCCTTCCCCTCCCCCTCCCTTACCTCCCTCCCCCTCCCTTAGCTCCCTCCCCCTGCTGCGCTTTGCTCCGTATCTCTGACCGCACCCCCAGGAAAAAGGCGTCCCCAAACAAAGTTGGGGAAAGTTCCGCGAGGCCTACCTGTACCCCCGTCTCGCCACGATCCTCTGGCTTGCGGGCCTCGTGCTGGACAGCGAGTCGAAGCAGCGGCGGGCCTTTCGATCCCTGCTCGAGGTGGGCCACCTGGTCGAGCGCTACCCGCACCTCGCCCACGCCCGCAACGCCCCCGGCGTCTCCTTCCTCCACGCCCTCCACGCCATCGCCACGCTTGAGAAGAAGCAGCTCCAGGACTACAAGGCGAAGCTGCAGGTGGTCGCCGACGCCAACGGGTGGGCCCTGATCGACGGCCTCTTCGACGCCGAGCAGGCCTGCGAGCCCCTCGCCCCTCCGGACGAGGACGAGCAGCAAGCCGATCTCTCCGCCCTCCTCATGGGCGGCGACTCGGACGACTGAGTCCGCCCCCCGTGAGCCCCGCCGAAGGTCCGCCCCCTACCCCCTCGCCGCCACCCCTCGCCTTACGGCTCGTACGCAGCAGGGAGCGAGACGAGGGCGGGGGTACCGGGCAAGGAGGCCGGGTGGCGAGATTTGCCCCCTCCCTCCCGACCCTCTACGCTCGCCTCCCTCCCCCCCCCCCACCCCTGGCCCTTTCTCCAACTTCAACTCCCCCCCCCCCCCCCCCCCCCCCCGCCCCGCCCGCGCCCGCGCCTCTCTCCCTCCTCCTCCTCCTCCTCGGCCCGTCCAGCAACCGCCCCCTTAGCTCATCTCGCTCCAGTCGCCCGCGGGCGAACGACTTGACGACCCACGCCCCGGCGCTCTTTCGTTTCCGTTTGCCTTTTCTGTTATAATTACACTAATTGTCCCGCTTACATTAAACTGCCCGTTTTCTTTCTCCCTTCCTTCCTCCCGATAGCCAGCTTTCATAAAAGATGTGCAAGGATATCATGTTATTCGACAGTTGCTCGAACCAAAGCTGCATCAATTATCGAACATTACTTTGTGATCAAATCAAAGCTGCGCATGCATCATCATGGCATGTTGTCGATAATCTCGTGCGGCACCCAGAGAGAGCGCGAAAAAGTCTTTGCGATTGTCGCCTCCTCCTGCCCGGCTACCTCCTGAAAGTCCCCAGCTTCCCAGACGGCCCTAGAGTGCCTGATGCGCTTCTCCCACATCGCCCTCTCCCGATGCCCTCTCGGCAGCCAGAGGTCGAGGCCCTGAATCGCCGTTTTCCTGCAACAGAAGCGTAAATATTAATAGACGTAAATGCCGCGTCCAAAGCGGCTCGCCCGGAGTGCCTGCGAACCTGTACTTCTCCGAAAACGTAAATTCATTCTCCGAGATCGAGGGTTCGAAGCAGGCGAGGTCGATGATGTAGCACACGCCCTCCCCCCACCGCCAGCGCGGGTCGCTCCCTCGAAGGGGGTTCCGCTGGCCAGGGAACACGACGCGCCTTCCGCCGTAAAAGGCCCAGCCGGCTTTCACCGCCCTCAAGGCCGCCTTGACGCTTATGAACGGGAGGTCGGGTTCGGCGGCGGATCCGCCGCCGGGCGCGGCCGACGCCACGCCCGCAGCTGCAGCAGGGGGGGCCGCTCCGGTCGAGGTCGGGGTCGGGGCCGGGGGTGCAGCGGCGCCCACGGCCGCAGCGCCCGCACCGCCGCTCTGCGAGATGCCCAGCGGGACCAACCGTCAGGCGCCCGCGGTCGTTTGCGGCCGTGGCCGAGCACCGCCGACGCGCCGCAGGCTGCGCCGCGCGCAGCGATGCGCACCAGGACCAGGGGGAGAGGATCAGGGTCCGTAGGCAGTTGCGGCGGCGCGGGTAGCTCGCGGGCGCCCTCCGGAAGTGCATGCGCGCCCTGCAGCTCTCCGCACACCGGGTCTCCCCTTGCCCACCACTCTGCACGCAAAACGTGCTCTCGCGCAATGGACTGGTCCGGATCCGTGGCATCGGCCTCCATCTGCAAGCGAAATTCGCTCAACGCAAACGGCGTTGACCCGGCTCTGAGCTCCTAGGGCGCCGGGCAGGCCCGCTGATCACGAGTACGCACCGGACCGGGAGTTGGCGGCTCGTATGGCAGGAACGTGCTCGTCCGCTGCGCATGCTCCGGACCCTGCTCCGATCTCTCGGGAGCGTCGCACTCGCTGAAAGCGGGCGTCCGAATGTCTTCTACCGGCGGGTCGATCACGTACGAGTGCACGTTCATGTCCATGGCCATCCTTGCCAGGCGTCGAACTTGCGTTGCACCGATCTGCGGCGTGTACAGCTGCATCTGCATTCTTCGAGCCACTTCGAATGCACGGGATAAGATGAGGTCCTGCAGGGGCGCCAGCTCCGAGGAATCCGCATCGGGTGGCGCCGCAGTATGTATGTCGAACTGCCGCTCTGTGCGCGTGCGCCGAGCGCTGGAAGCCAACGGTCTGGGCCGGCTCGAGCTCGATGCCCCGAGCTCCGCGGCCGGAACCGTCTCCACAGAGCTCGAGGCCGGCGGGTCACGTGGACGCCCAATTCGGGTGGCGGGCCGCGGCGCAGCTGCAGGTGCCGGCTCGTCCAAGTTGTGAGAGCTCGAAGGCGAGAGCACGATCGGCTCTGCCGCTGACCCGGGTCCAGAGTTCGAGGTGATGGCTCCGCTGCGATGGACGTGCGAGCTCGACGGGCCGCTTGAAATCGGCAGGAGCGCCACGAGAGTGTCTCCAGCGCGCGTGTAGAGTCCAGGGGTCGCGGGCCGCGATTCACGATCGCTGTCCACGTCCATTGGGCTCGGGCCCGCTAGCGCTTCGTCGGCATCGGCCGTGGCCTCCTGCTGCGCCTTCTGCGTGCGCATACGCAAGTTCAAGTGCGGCGCGGGATGCATTGCACGAATTGCTAGCGCAAGCGTACCTCTCGGTGCGCCATTGCCCGCAATCTAATGCGGTCGTCGCGATTGGCGTCCTCCGTCTCCTCCAATTCCTCCCGCTGGCGGCGCCGGCGCCCGCCGGGATTGGCGCCTCGTCGAGCTCGAGCGTGGGCTGTCTGGCGGGCCGCGCTTCCGGGTGCAGCTCCCGCCCTAGGCCTAGATGCGCACGGCCGCCGTGCACGTGGCCCGCCGTCGGCCGTGAGCGCCTGGCGAACATCGAGCTCCTGCTTGACAAGTGCCGATTCGTACATGAACTCGCTGCGGTTGGAGCCATGGACACTGTACAAATCGGGACAGGTGATGCACAGGGCGCCATCCCTCGACGGGATTTTGCTTTCACGGGTCCGAAGACTCAGCGGCTCCGCGTAGTTCTGCGCACATCCGTAGCAGAGCGCCATGTCGCACTTGATTGCGGACTTGGAGTTGCTGAGCGCACATTTTGTCACGTTAAATTCAAACTCGACCGCGATATCGACACACACGCTTGCGATAGCGAGTGCGAAGCTTAAGTTCACGCGTGTGGTGGTTTTAAAAAATTAATCTATTTTTGTGTATGTATGAGAAGCATAAACGCGATCCGCTCTCTATCTCGGACACGGATGCAATGTAAGGCGCGAGCACGCGCACCAGATGAAAACGCGCGTCGTTTTCGCCTCCTCCAAGATCCGCTTGACCTCCTCGAGCGCAGGAGCGGAGAGCCGCCCATTTGGGGCCGAATCGAACAGCCGCTTGAGTCTGCCCTCCAGCTGGGCCTTGACGCAGCGGTCCTCACAGTACGCCAGAACGCACGTACGCTGCTGAAATCTATCTACCTGCAAGTCATGGAGCCTCGCGCCCTTGCAATCAAAGGCGTCGACGGGCTTGGGCACACGACCACGTCCACGGCATCGCGGGCACACAAAATGGTATTTGTTCGTGGTGCTGCAAACGAATCCTTCGCTGGTATCGATGGCGCATTTGACGTGGAAGCCGCAACCGCAGATCACAACCGCTCCTGCAGGCCGCTGGTTGTATACGTACCCGATGCCTTCCAGGTCTCCGTCCGATCCTTCCCCAGCGTTGCTCGGATCGATTTCGGGCTCGAGCTCGTTGAACGGTCCCAGATTGGCACCGGCGACCACAGCGCGGCTGTGCGTGGAGTGCACGGGCAGCGTAGAGTTAGAATAGAGCGTTCACTGCGCTTGCGCACAACGGGAAGTTTGTAGACGCAGCGCACCACTGCACGATGCCTGGAAAGCCTTCAAAACGTCCAGTGATCGGATGTTCGAGAAGCGATTTATAGCACCCATCTTCATTGCAACATTGCTGCGGGCGAGGGGTCAGCAGTAGTACTGGACCGAGCGGTCGCAGAACACAGGAAAGCTGAAATTGTATCGAGAATCAATCGGTATCTTTCAATAGAGCATTTATCCCCTCGGGGTGCATTTCGATGCCGAAAACATCAGATGGTGGCACGCGTGCCTGGGATTCTGGATCCATCGACCGCAGCCCCGTCGGCAGCGACCACTCGTGGACGGTGTGCATGTCCGCGGAGGGCCGGTTGCTTCGGAGGCCCTGTCGTGCGAGAAGTCCGCCCAGCTCGTCCTCCGCCGCCCGTCGAACTTCCTCCATTTCCCACTCAGTGATTGCCCTGTTCGTCAACAGAGTGAAACCTTGATCCGCGTAGCGGACGTTCGCGAAACTCTCGCTGTCGGACGGCGGCCGTAGTGTGAGAGCGTGTGCGACGGCCAACTCGAGCAAGGCGTCTGCGTCAGGGCCTTGCTCGAAACAGTGCGACGGACACTCGGGTCTAAATCTGTACTCCTCGCCCCTCGCCATCTTTTCGTTGAGGTTTCGGAGCTGCTTCAGCTGCTGAGCCTGCGGGAAAAACTGCAGATGAGAGGATGCAGATCGAATGCAGTAGCGCAGTTCGGAATCTAGAGCGAGAGCTAGATCTAGAGCTCCCGTGTTAGCATTTGGCATTAATCGCAAGAGGTACATGCATGTGTGGGGCTCTGCTGTGCACCTGGAAAATGAGAATAAGATGCTTCCCGCACAATTGGAAGCATTCGAGACTCGCGTTGTTCGGTTCGGCGTTTTTGCACCGGGGCCGTGTCTGACACAGGCTGTTGTCACAGTCGCACGCCCCAGGCTCTGTGTGCGGCCTGCTGTCATACGATTTGGGGTGCAAGTCGATCACTGCGCATGCGTCGTTCTCGGCCTCCGTGTCCACCACGTGGCAGTGGTCCGAGCGTCCTGTTGTCTGTGCGTTACCGTAGCATACTTGCAAACGATGTCGACCTGACGTTGAAGGTGCGTGGCAAATCAGCAAGCATATATAAGATGGATGCGTTCATTTCTATCGTGGCGCGCACGTGCACGCATGGTGCATGTGCTTATTTGAATATATGAATGTGTGTATGTATACATGATCAAGCTATGTAAGTCTAAATCTCTTTTGTCTGGGCGCGAACCGGTCCTGGCAGAAATCAAGCGGTCAAGTTCGAGGCATTGATTGCACAGGAAAAGGTCGAAATCTTCGTCAAAGTCGGACCCAGGTCCGTCTTGCAGCATGTACGCCGCCGGCTCAATGGGACGGCGGAAGCGATGCCTGTCCATCTCGTAGATGCTGACTTGGAATGTTGCCTGGCAGCAGGCGCACTCTGCCGCGGAAAAACCAAAGAGATTGCACGCGTTCAGCAAATTATGTTGGCCGGACTATCAGATTTGCCATTCCCTTGGAACCGCCCGAATCAATCATTAATGCGCGCACTCTTTTCAATCACAAGCGACGGGTCGCTCTGGATGTCCTGTTGCGGGGCGTGCATATGTTCATGGATTGCGCTCGCCGATACTTCTGCCTCCGCCATCGACGTCGATGCCGACGCTCCTCGGGTCCCGGAATCTCCGTGGGCGCCACTAGCGACCGCTGGCATGGGTCGTTCGCGTCCGCCAAGCTCAACCTCGAATGGCGGTGCCTCGTGGGTGTGCTTCGCCTCCGACGCATCACCCCGGGATCCGGATCCGGAAGCTGGCCCGGGCCCTTGGCCACCGGATCCGGAAGCTGGCCCGGGCCCTTGGCCACCGGATCCAGAACCAGCACTGCGGCCGTGCATGCGTTAGCTCTACGTTGGAAAATTCCTGCCGAGCACGAGCTTGTTTTGACATAATCAGCAGTATATAACGCGATGGGCTTGCATACACACAGGCGGGCGCGCGCTAGGTGCACGGGACGTGTACACGTACGGTTCGACGCGATCACGGAGCGATCTCGAGCTCGGCCCCTCGTCCCGTTCCGTCGACGTCACGACAAGAACGCCGGCTTGGAGCCGGCGCTTCTTTACGGGGAGCACAACGGCCGTACCTTCAACTCCTGCAACGGAGACGGTCATGGTCGAGCTGTGCTCCACGGCTGTGCGTGCGCTCGCGCTTGGTGAGCCGCCAAAGCCGACGGCATCGCCACGGCTGGCGCTCGGGCCCGCAGCGGTCGTAGCAGCTGCGTCCGGCGCGGGCACGGGCTCTGGGGCGCGAGATGGCTCGGTCACAGTCGCTGCCGCAAGTTCGAGCCTAGTCTCAGCCTCCCGCAGCCTCGACTCTGCGTCTCGAAGTTTGGCCTCGAGCTGTTGCAGACGCTCGAATAGCTGCCTGATCTCGGCTGCAGTGGCCAACAGGGAGCTCTGCAGCTGGCGATCGAGGCGCGGCTGTGGCTGCGGTTGCGATGAGCGCGCGGCCGAATCGCGAGCCTCGATCAGCTCCATCTGATGCTTTCGCAGCTGCTCCAGGCGAGCCGTGATTTCGATGTACTGGCGCTCCAGATCGTCGCGTTCCGACCCCAGAAAGTCGAGTTTCGCCCTGTAGTACGTAAACGCAGTTACGAGTATTTCGTGAATATAGAAGGGCTTTAGATCTAGCCAACTATAGATCCAGGCCAATTGCAAGGCACGGCCTCGCAGCGTCCCGAGATCTAGACGCACTCAGCACCGGCACATCCACAAAATGCTCGCGTCACCGTGATGGTGCAGCGGTTGGTGTCAACTCCAATGCGGGCGAGGGCATCGCGCGCAATCGCCGCCACCTCGGCACGAGCCGTTTTGTTGTGTCGCAGATGGTGCACCATGGCTCGGTCCCGCTCCTCGTCGCCAAACTGCATCTTCACGACACACGTACCTGCGTGCGCGCATCAGTAAAACGATCGATACTGGGAACGGTCACTGGCGCATTTGAGCTGCCGAGAGAGATGTGCAATAACGATTTTTCATTGAGAGGTGCGCCTCTAACGTTTTAGCGTTTCTGAAGTGAACGTGATCGCACCGATTCCAACAAGCGCAACGTCCGCCAAGTCCCAGGCGGTTCCGGCCTTGCGGCACGGGCAGCCGATGTCCTCGCAGCATCCTAGCATGTTGACTGAGACGCCGTATCCCTCTACGAGCTCTGCCGTTCGCGCAGCAATGTTCTGTGCAGGGCATCCATCGCCATACGGATACCTGCACACGCAACATGCACGTGCATGCACTTTGAGACAAGGTGTCTGGATGGAAAGCTGAAGTGCGGTTTTTGATGCGTACCGGTACCGGGAGCCTGCACCGAAAGGCACGTCCGTCTCCGAAATCTGCATGGGCTGGACGAGCAGCACCTCCGGATCCAACGTAGGCCGCGGCCGCTCACCTGTGCGCTCTCAAACGCGAGCACAGGGGCGGGAAGCGAAAGCAGAGCATGCCTAGGCATCCCGTGTCCGAGTCCGCTAGATTGACGTCCGTCGAGAGCTCGAGGCGGGACCCCATGGCCAGCCGGGTCGCAGCGATCTGCATGGCGGCTCCAACCGCCGGGTCGAGAAGACCGCGGCACACGAGCTCGTTTGCCAGGAAGCAGTCGTCCTCGGAGATCTCCACGGCGATCTTCGCGAGCCCAAAGCTGCTCGCTCCCGCGTGCAGCGTGTCGACCCCCTTCCGCAGCAGAAACCGTATGCGGTTCTCGACGGCGGCAGAGAATTCGACATCTTCAACTTCGGCACCACTGCTCCGGCTTTGCTGGGAATTGGCGTCCTCAAGCTCGGCGTCAGAATCATCATTTGAGCTGAAATCCGAGACCGCTGCGGACCCAAGCGCGATTAATATTGCGTTTTGTCGAGTCAGTTTTTGGATGCGCGGCGATGAAGATGAAAGGGACTATTACTATACGTAGCTAGGTAGTTTCCGAGATTCGCGCGAACGCTCAATCGTCCAAGATCGAGAGCTCACCAGAGCCAGAATCCGAGTCCCCGGCCCCGAGCTCCGGAGCGATTAACTCCTCGTAGCTTAGCAAGAGCTCCAGCGCATCGTTTGTCAGGCCGAACCACCACAACCCTTCCGGGCTGCCGGGCGGGTCGCGTCCGTGGCCTTTCAGCGCCATTTGCACTCGAAAATGGTCGATGGTGCGCGCTCGTTCGCAAACAGATCGCCAGGCATGTTGCATGTCGCCGATTCGCCCGTCTCGATCTGGTGCGTTAACGTTGTTGGGGTCACGATCAGAAGTTATCAATGATTGCTTGAATGCGAAGGGTTCTCTTTCCGGAGAGCTCACCTTGCATACGGCTGACCGATCGCGATCCGTGGAAATCCAGAGCCACGTCGATTGTGCGCGCAGCTGCAGGGGCGATGGGACTTGCACCCGAGTCCTGCGCTCCGCCGGGCACGGCAGCAGCAGCCGCATCTTGCGTTCGCGGGTCGGCCGGATCCGGGGGGTGCAGCTGCAGAGAGTCGCTTCCCGCGATCGGCAGCGGCGCGCCGACGAGAACTCCGAGTTCGCCAAGCTGAAGGCGCACATCAATTCGAGCAGCTGCGGTCGTTGCTGCAGAGGCCGGCGAGGACGTTGATGGCGTCACAAATGGAGGCTGTTGCATAAATGGCGGCGCCTCTGCCAATGTTGAAACCGGAGCTGTCAATCCCGTGCCTTCTGCGTCGGCAGCCCCCTCCCTAGATGTCGCGTCGGGCGCGGTGGAGGACGATACAGAGCCGGCCACGGCCGCGGCTCCGGCATCCGGCCAAGGCTCCACGGGATCAAGATCGGTCGACGGCGCTCCGACGAGGTCGCCAAAGTTGTGGGAGCGCCCAGCGACGGAATACGTGAAGCGGATAGAGTAGTACCGGTCCATGTCCTCCTCGGCGCTCTCCCACTTGCTGCCAGATATGGAGAGCTTGGCCTTCAGCGGTGCCAGGGCTTGCGCACAGGCCCACATGGTTAAGCAGCCCCGCCGATTCAGGTAGGTCTGCGACAACGGCTTGTCGCCCCCTACGCTTCCGCAGCCCCGTAAATCTTCGTTGGTTCCTGCGAATACGGGGGGATTATGTGGATCAGCAGGTGCACGTGCCTCGTTTCAAATTTATTGCGACAACGAGAGCTAGATATCCATCCATGATATCGAATGTGAACGCAGATAAGTGGACATGTTTCATCCGATTCGACCCCAGAAATCCGTCCGCCCATTGAATTCGACGGATTGCGCAACGCACCTGGACCGGGGCCCTCGCGATCGTTGTTTCCGCCGCCCCCACCACCGACATCCGCCCGCGTGCTTCCAACAGGTTTCGAGATCTACGCAAAAGTAATCCATGCACGCACGCGTGAGACATTGATGATTCGGCCACCGAGCGGCCTAGGGCGCTGGTGCTGGCTTTGGTGCCGGCGCACGCTTGCGTCGGCGATGCCGTCGGCGTCGGCTCCCTTTGTAGCTATAGCCTGCATGAAGCCGTAGAAAGCCACCAGCGCCATGCTGAGCGCGGGATCAATGTCCCCGCGCACTCCGAGCTCTACCGCCATCATGACGTCGGGCTCGGTGACTTCGCAGCTGGAGTCCTGGATGCGCGTGCGGGCGTGCTCGAGCTTTTCTTTCAGGAACGCCTCGAGGCGCGACCTGACAGCCTTCCGAGCCTGCCGCTCGATCCGCTCCGCGGCCTCGGCGACGCTTGCAGCCGGGTCGATGTCGATCGCCAAGAACGCCGACCAAGTCGGCGCTTTCGAGCCCGACGAGAGCTGGAGGCGCGTGCGTGCGGACGACGTGGCGTCGGCGGGGCGCGCAGCGGTATCTGATGCACGCGGGTGCGCGCACCGACTTTGGATCGCCCCCGCGATCGCTCGAGGGTGCATGCACAGATGAGGCAGCGTGACCGCCGTCGACGTGAATGGTCGCGGCGGTTGGCGGGGGCGAGACGAGGTCCTCGATGGCCACTCCATCTGGAAGCCAGAGGGCGCTCAACGGCACCTCTAACGTGCAATGGCACTTGATTCTGATTTCCGAGCCGAGCGGGCCGGAGCTTTTTTCCTTCTGCGCACACGATTACGTAGTCAACGTTTACATTTGCGGTCGCGATCGGCCCGGGGGGCTCGGAGATGCCCCTTGCAATGTTAGAAGAGCGCACCTTGAGCTCGATCTGGACCGCCTCCCGACAGTGCTCCAAGCACAAGACGTGAGCCTGTGCACGTGACCCTTTTTCGCTGGGGTGATGCACGTGCACGATCACGTAGTTTGCGATGGGGTTGCCGAGCATATCGTCGAACTGGTCGGCACAGAGCGGGCAAGCTGTCACCGTCTTGTCGTCGACCGTCGAGAGGTGCTTGGCCCGCATGCGGGCCGAGGTCAGCGCAGCGCGGGTCGGAGGATCCATCGAACTTAGAGGCCTGAGCTCCAGCGACCGCTGGATGTCGTGATCGCCTCCGTCCCTCTCCGAAACCTGGACCGGCGGCCGACTCGGAAGACGGGCCTGGACGAGGGCTGCATCTGCGGCCCGAAACGCTGTAAGCTTCAGAAGATAAAACGGCACCACCATAGAGCTTTAAATTTAGATTCTCCATATATACACATATGCATGAAATGCATATGTATACATATATATATAGAGCTAGCACTGAGTAGCTGAACAATTATAGCAATCACGTAACCGCTATGCACATTAACATTAATCGATATCTATTTCAATATAAGCGCCAACGTTAACTTGATAGCGATGGGCGCCACACGGACCGAGGTGAGGCTTGAGAAGATCTTCGACGAACTTGCCAAAGGTGGTGGCGCTGTGCTCTCGGATCATCGTCTCCAGAGCACGACGACCTGCCGGTAGATCGTCGAACAATTTCAAGCCTCCTTCGTAGTGCCAGCCCGATCGTCGCGAGTGAGCGTCCATCATCTCGCAGGCGAAGTGTTTCGACTGCCAGTACCCGGAAGGATTCGATTGCGATTCATAGTTGAACGATTTCGATGCGGAGAGCGGCGCGGCGGCACGTTGAATGGACCGGATGTCGATGGGATCGACGATGGAAGTTCCGCCGGCTGCAGTACGAATCTGAAGGAGAGTTTCGCGGACGAGGCCGCGAGATAAGAGCTCGGAGTCGTTCTCGCAGATCGTGGCGCCCGCCGAGACGAGACACGCGACGATGGAAACGAGGCATTCCACGCGTCTGGCAACGCCAGTGCTGATGCTCCCAAATCCATGCGCGAACCTTTCGTCGTAGAAGTCCTCCACCGCATTGACGAGATCCTCCGCAGCAACAGTCAAGAGGCGCTTTTTATAGCGGTAGGTAGGTTGCCGGTCGCCGCTGTATCGCAGTTTGATGGCGGGTACTTCGACATCGATGAATTCCTGCCAATTCGCGGTTGCGATTGCAAGTTAGCGATCGATATTGTGACAGAAGCAGTGCGTAAACTGATTATAACGTTCGCGGAACTTGCATATCGAACGCCCTCCGCGACCGGCCACAGGCCGATCGCGAGGATTGCGCATGCGATGCGTATAAATTATAAATAGTATGACGAAGTATCGCAACAATCCCGCAACCGTGCTTATTCATGTTACTAATTATAATCAGCGGGTGCTCGTGCATATGGTGAGAACGTTGTCGGTACTTTGAACGCGCCTTTGAATGTTGGCGGAGAAGCGACAAGAGGAGAGCGAAGTCTCCGGAAGATGCTTCATTGATGAGACGCACGAGGACGAGTTGCAACCCGAGAAGCGCGTCGCCTGTTCGTTCGCAAGCGGTTTCAGATTTTGATAATCAAAGGAGGTGTCTATATCTATATATGTATATATATATATGTATGGCGCGCAATGGACACATGCATCTGTTTAAGTTGCACAGTCAAACAGGAATTGTGAGGTCTGATCCATTGTAATTGTTAATGCTAATTCTGGACGTGCACGTGGTGCACGTGATATCCGCGGTGTTCGATCGCGAATCATGATCGGTATATATAGCGCACCCGATGTTCCGGCTTTGCTTAGTTCCAGCTCCGGTTGCAGGCCTAGGCCTAGGATTGCGGCGGGCGCCGAAGCTCGCATTTGAAGCTTCGATTTCAGCCCGTTGATACCGTTGGCGTTCCACGAGAGTATTCGACCCAGGGCGGTGAGTTCAACGCATCCGAGTATGTTGTGGCCGTTGATCTCAGTTCGAATCAGCAGCTTGCTGGAAATAGTCTCGAGAAGAGATACAAACGTGGAAGCTGGCATGCCCGTCGGAATTCTCCAGCCGAGCTCTTCGGTGGCAGACGTTCGGTGCATTAACCAACCGGCCGCCAGCCATCCCAGAAACGCGTCCAGCTCCTGGGCATCGTGGAGAAACTCGTCCGACGTAGCCTCTGAGATGCATGCGAGGATCTTGTTGAAGGCGAGCGGATTGTTCAGCTCGAGATGATTTGTTAGAATAGAACACTTCAGAAGATCCGCAGTCAGCGGGAAACCGCGCCGCAACGCCTCCAAAAGAAGTGGAAAGATGTTATTTTGCCACTTCTTGACCAGCTCTTTTTCGCGATCGCGGCGGAGCTGCGACTCCAAGCGCAAACGGTTTATATGTGAGGTGTATATCGACCAAGTGCGACGCAAATGCGCGCGCGCGTGCACCTGCTCGGGATCCCGCCACCCAACCCCACGGCTACGAGCCGGGCCCGCGGGAGCCTCCTTTGCAATTGTATCTGACGGATGCGGTGCAAACTCCATTCGACGGAACTGCGCATATGGATACGCGCGTCAAATCGATGTCTAAACGAGGTGTGAAAGAAAGTGGAAGCGAGTGCCGGCACCAGAGAATAGCTCAGGTGGACCAAGGCAAGGCATGGACGACGTTGGTGAGGGTACTTGGAAACTTTCAGAGTCCAATCATTCGCTGTAGGGGGGCCAAGTTCGAGATAATTGGCGCGAACGACCAAATCGTCCTCGGAAGCAACATGGGTGAGACTCTCGAGGCCTGAGCCATTTTGGGATTTTCCAATACAACACTGTGAGAAAATCGGAGGATATTGGTCGCGGCTCGCGAAGAGGAAAGCTCCTGCGATTTGATCAAGAGCACTTCCTGGAAGGGCGGTGCGATTGTCCGCATGCATTGAGAGCTGGTCATCGACCTCCCGCGGCCGAAAGTCAACGCGGTCGCTCAGCAAGGGCAAGATATCCTTCTGACAGAATGTAACGGCAAGCTTCACGGGATGATGCACGTAGATAGGCCAGCCTCCCACTGTGTCAACTTTGCGCACTGCAGCTCCGAGTCACTTCGGATTCGAATTCGAATTCATCGATTTTAAAGAGGAGGATCATGTATTACATTCGTGTGAGGAATCGCAATTGCATTTAAATTTGCAAATGCAATTATAGATTTCGAGTGTGGATGGTTCGTATATCATACGAGGAAATCGAAGGTGGGCCGAAAGTGTTTCTAGATTTAGATTAAAATTGGGTTCTGGAGAGCGTCGGATCTAAACATGATGACAGAAATGTTAATACAAAGGAGGTTTTTGGTACGAACACTGCAATGAAATTTGCTATATATATGCGTACATCTAGATTTAATTTGGATAATTAGCGACAGCACTCTCTGAAAAAAGGCGAACCGACAGAGATCTCGCGCGGATTGGAGAGCCAATCGCGTCCAATCGCGTCGCACCCATGCACACGATCACGCTCGGCATGCACATGTACGTATACGTGCGCAGCGCTGGCGGACTCGGAGTTCGACCCTACGATCACGCGCACGTCAGCACGCGCGTGCACTGCGGCATACGCAATAACAGTATTAATCGGGTTGGTGACCCCGGTATGCGATCGATTTAATTGAAAGCTCTAAGAGATCTAGATCCAGAGTACTAGTTGCAAGTGAAGGTGCGCGCAAGACTCGCATGCGCACCAGGATCGGGGCCGAGCGCACGCTTGCGCTCGCTGGAGCATGCACAGCGAGACGCGGCGCCAACGAGGGTGGAGACGAGGTGCTCAACATCTTTCAGATCGATAACGTCGGAGTTCATGCCCCAGCGGTCATCCCGTTTAAAGTCTGTGCGGGCTCTGTATCCCGTGACAAGGGCGACGGAGAGGCCCCCGCGGTAGAGGGGACAGGAACCGCGCTGTACGAGCGCCTCCACGGTCTGCAGGTAGTCGCCGATGCGGCCGTACAGAGACTTGCCAACGTTCGCATCCCACCTGCGGCCGCGAGCGTAGGATCCGCCAAACACTGCGAGGAGGAGGGCCCGACCCAGCCCCGCGTTGGGGTCCGCCCCCATGTCCAGGAGGCGGGCGACGATGGCCGACCGCCCCCCCGCGGCAGCGGCGGCGAGGGCGAGATCGAGGCTGGGCTTAGTGGCGCAATGCGGCGACGCCGCCGCGTCCCCGCCGCCACCGGCGCCGTCTGCGGTCTCGAGTTCGAGCTCAGCGCGGCCGTCGGCGCCGGCTTCGACCCCGCGGCCGCCTCCGCCTTTGAGCTCGGCAAGGAGCTCGCCGACACGCGCCTCGTCGCCGGCAAAGGCGGCGGCGGCGAGGGGCGAGCTCTCGATGACGAAAGCGAGCTCCATGTCCAAGCCGGCGAGCACGCCGAGGTTGATTCCGACGGTCCCCTCTGGCACCGTCGGATCGCCGAGCGATTTGGTGCACAGCGCGTAGATGGTATCCACCTCGCGCTGGAGGTTCTCGTCGGACTCGCGGGGGCACCTCCAGAGCAGCAGGTCCGCGGCCAGGCCCGGGTCCGTGCCGAGGGGCCAGATGCTGGAGGGTACGGGCTGGTCCGCGGGCCACTGCATCTCGTTCTGCTTCAGCAGCGTCGTCCTGGCCGCGGGCATGCAAGAAGAAGGTCAGTCAAGTTCTATAGCGCAAGGTCACGAGGCAGAGTTTAAATATGAATAAAACGAGGCGGGCTCGCGGACCTCTCCAAGAAGGCCTCGCGAGCAGCCTCTTGGGAAGACGGGTTACCGTCCACAAAGATGGCCAGGGGTCCCAGAGGGCCCCGGCAGAGATCCAGCTCGCGATCGCGATCGCTCGGGCTCCCGTACGCGTGGCCGACGTCGACGCCGGCGCCGACTCCCGTGCGCGTGGCCGCGGCGCCTGCCGGGGCAGGCTCGAGCTCATGATCATGACCATGATCACGATCACGATCACGATCAAGGCCACCCGCGGCCGGCTCGTACTCCCGCGCGGCGGACATTGGCCTTAAGCTTGCCTGCGCGCGCGAGTCGTACGTGAGTTTGAGCCCGAGCCCGAGGTCGGCTGCGGGCGCGGCGTCCCGGGTTCGTGCGCTGGTCATGACTCAGTGATCATGCTCTGCCCGGGCCCGGGCATCGATATCGATATCGCTAATTATAATGATCATGATCATGATGATGTCGCTGGTCATGGCCATGTATATGGGCGCGCCGACAAGAGGATCGAGCCCGCGGTCGTGCTAGCTGTATTATGCGTATGGTGTATGCATATAGCGCTGCTGCTTATATAATTAGCATGAAGACGCCAGCGCGTGCCACGGTGGCCCCGGCCCGTCAACGTTGCCAGCACGCCCGCGGCCGGGCGCCCGCGGCCGGCACGCGTACGATCGGACGGCTTTAGCCTATAGCTAGTAGAATTCTCGACTCATGGGTTGCGGTCGTGACCCCGGGCCCCACGCGGGCCACGCAGGCCGCGGTCGGCAGCGGGCGAGTGTCTGGACGCGGCTGGGGGGCGGCCGCGCACGCTAGACTCGGTCGAAATGCTCTCCATTCCGGTCTCCAGAGAGATAAACCGTGGGCGGATCCCGCTCCCGCGGCCACGGCTGGCCATGGGCGGCACGGTACGGTCCGACGATCCGACCGTGCCGAAGAAGCTGCAGCTGCCGAGGCCTATAGCTAGGGCCCGCGGCCGGAGTCGCGGAAACGTGAAAGACTGTAGAAAGCTAGCTAGGCTAAACTAGCCTGATAGCTGTCTGAGCCGCGCTGGCAATGCGGGCTCTTATGCGGCCGGACCGGACGGGCGCACCTGCGTACCGGTGCGTATACGTAATTGCGAGCTCGAGTTGCATGGCAAGTTGATGACGGTTGGTGGCTTTGATTGAGTTTTTTCGCTCGCGCCGGGTACGTATATACGCCGTTGGTTGATGGGAGCTCCGCCGGGATGGAGCCGGACGCCTGGGGGTTCGACATCGGCAGCCCGGTGATCCTGCTGGGGCTCGAGGACGCCGGCGAGGCCACCGCCGACGCCGTCCGCGCGGCGCACGCCCGCGCGGTCTCCGCCGTGGGCCCCGCGCTCCTGCCGGTGCGGCCCGCACGCCGGCCCATCGCCGAGTCGCCCCCCGTGCCGATTGAGCCGCAGGAGGGCGTGGCGGAGCTCTCCGGCGAGCAGCGCGCTGCCTGCGCCGTCGTCCTATGCCGGCACATCGACCTGGGTGCGCCCCGCCCGCTCCCGACCCCGGCCGACCGCCCCCAGCCGACGCCCGCGCTCCGCGCGCAGCTGCGCGCCTGCTGCGCGAGCCGGCGGTGCGCCGCAAGCTCGCGGGGCGCCCGCGCGGGAGCCGGCTGGTGGCGGGCCTCGCGGCGCTCGCGCTCGCCGTCCCGGGCGCCCCGTGCCCGGCCTGCGGCGGGGACGGGGGAGACGGGGCGCCGGCGCACGTCTTTGACGAGGCGGCCCCCGCCCAGCGGTGCCCCCGGACCGGCCGGCTCGTGCGCACCGCCGAGCCGATCGAGCCGGCCGCCGTGCGCCGCCTCTTCGGGCCTCCCGACGCCCCGGCCTCGCCGCCGCCGCGCTCCCCCGACGGGGCCGCGGCCGGGACGCCGGCCCCGCGCCCCGTCCGGCGGGACGCTTTTCGGGACCGGGGGAGGCTGCTCAAGCTCCTCGCCTCGCTGGGCGCCGGGGAGCAGGCGGCCGAGCTGCGGGACCTCCTCCCCCTCCGCGCCCTCGCCGCGCGCCTCTGCGCCGAGCGCGGCCTCGACGTCTCCCACTGGTGCGCCCGGCCGCCGCCGCCCCCCTCCCCCTCGTTCGCCCGCCCCGACCGACCCCGACGCCCGCGCGCGGCAGCGATCCTCTGCCGGAGCGATTCCTCGCGGCGGCCGAGTGAGCTCGCGGCCTCGCATCCCCTCACGACCCGCCGGGCCGCCCCGAGACGTCCCCCTGCCGCCGCAGGGCCGCGAGGCGGATCGAGGCGGGCGGCGTCGTCGATCCCGAGCACGCGTGCGCAGCGGGGGCCGTGGGGGCGCTCCCCCCACCACCGCCGCCGCCGCCGCCGTCCGACCGACCCCGCCGTCGCGCGCAGGGCGCAGACGTACTCCTCCAGGAGCTTTTTCCGGCGCGGGACGGAGGACATCCGGCAGTTTGCGCTGCGGCACCTACCGGCCGAGGCGCCGGCGGACGAGGTCCTCGAGATGGACCGCGACGCCGTCGTCGCCCTCGTCGTCCTCGTCGCCCGCCGCCTCGGCTGGCCCGCCCCGGACCCGTGCGCCCGTCCCCCGCTCTCGCCCTTGCCCCCCGGCTGAGCCCCGACGCCCCCGAGCAGCGGCAGGCAGCCCGGGGCGCAGCGGTGGCTCGAGATGTCCGACGCGCAACTCGTCGCCCTCCGGTGCGGCGGGCGATCGCGGCGCGCCCACGACGCGGCCGCGCGCCGACGGAAAGGCCGGGGGCGGGGCGCAGAAGCGGCGACGAGCTGGCGGCTGCGAGGGCGCCCCGCGACGCGACGTGCGTGCCCCTCTTTCCCCCGTTTCCCTCGTGCGCGCGCGCTCTCTCTCTCGACCCGAGGGCCCCGCCGGCAGGACGGGGGGCGGCGGCGGCGACGGCGGCGGAGCGTGGCGAAGCAAGCGGCGGCGGCGGGGCGAGCCCGGAGTCTCCCACGCGAGCGCAATCGAGGACGAGGAGGCCGACTGAGGCCGCCCGACGGGGTCGGACGGGCTCGCCCTCTATCGGGGGCCCGCCCATGCCAAGGCCCATGCACGTGCTTGGACAGGTAGACAGGCAGCTAGGCAGCTAGGTAGATGTACAGTTGGCGTTCAGGGCGCGGGTTTGAGTTGATCGCGATCAGAATCACAACCGGGCCGGGCGTGTGACCATAGCGGAAGGGGGGGGGGGGGGGGGAGCTCGAGGGGGATGGTGCGGGCCGGGCCCTGCTGCCAGATAGCCCGCCTGGTCGATTCCGGCAACGGCGCCGGTGCCCCTGGACGGGCCCGAGAGCTCTCGGTGAGACGAGGCGATCGGCAGGGGGGCAGGGAGAGCGGGGGTACGGACGAACCGAGCCCCGCCGCTTATCGCCCGCCTGGTCGATTCCGGCTACGGTGCCCGTACCCCTGGACGGGTCCGAGAGCTCTCGGTGAGACGAGGCGGGCGGCGGGGGCGCGGGGAGAGCGGGGGTACGGACGGACCGAGCCCGCCGCTTATGGCCCGCCTGGTCGATTCCGGCTACGGCGCCTGTACCCCTGGGCGGGCCCACGAGCTCTCGATGAGACGGGGACGAGCGGCGGGGGGCGGGGGAAGAGGGGGTACGGACGGACCGAGCCCCGCCGCTTATGGCCCGCCTGGTCGATTCCGGCTACGGCGCCTGTACCCCTGGACGGCCCGCTCGCCCCGTCCGTAAGACGAGGCGAGCGGCGGGGGGGCGGGACGAGCGGGGGTACGGACGAACCGAGCCCCGCCGCTTATGGCCCGCCTGGTCGATTCCGGCTACGGCGCCTGTACCCCTGGGCGGACCGGGAGCTCTCGGTGAGACGGTGGCACGCGGCCGGAGGGTGCGGAAGCGCGCGAAGGGGTGGGTGGAGAGGAAAGGCAAATGACAGCGTCAGCAGGGGGGTACACACGCCGTAGCCGGAATCGACCAGACCGCCCCTACTGCGGGCCAGCGCTGCGATCTGTACGGGCCGCCGAGTGAGCGAGGGCGGGGCGCGGAGAGGGCGCGTTGGGGGGTACACACACCGTAGCCGGAATCGACCAGGCCGCCCCTACTGCGGGCCAGCGCTGCAGGTCCGTACGGGCCGCCGAGTGGGCGAGGGCGGGGGCGCTCGAAGGGGGGCGAGAGGCCTAAGGGGTACACACACCGTAGCCGGAATCGACCAGGCCGCCCCTACTGCGAGCCAGCTGCTGCGGGCCGCACGGGCCGCCGAGTGAGCGGGGGGCGGGGGCGCTCGAAGGGGGCGAGAGGCCTAGGGGGGTACACACACCGTAGCCGGAATCGACCAGGCCGCCCCTACTGCGAGCCAGCTGCCGCGGGCCGTACGGGCTGCCGAGTGAGCGAAGGCGGGGGCGCACGAGGGGCCGCCGCGGCGCGCGGAGCGTGGCAGCGGGCCGAGGAAAAGGAGGCGGGGCTCGCTGCAGCCGCGAGGGGCGGACCGAGCGCGGTGCCGGCCGACTCGGTGATCGTCTTGCTCGCTGGAACCGGCGCGCCCGCACTCCACCCCGCGTAGCGCTTCGCGAGGGTGTGGCGGAGAAGCGCGCGGGTCCGCACGCTGCGCACCGCACGCGGCGTGCCCGATCGATGGCCGGATGCGCGCCGGCGGCGCGCCGGGGCCGGCCGCGCTGCGGCGCGCGCGTTTAAATCTCGGAGAACCTCCACAAGTGCGCCTTGGGCGCCGGCTGCATCTGCGTAGCCGCACGAGCGCCGCGGCCGCCGAGGGTCGCCGTGACGCCCAGCCTGTGCGACGGGACACGCATCCGTGGGGTTGTCGGGTCGTAGAAGCGTCAGAGGGCCGCTGGAGATCAATAGCTAGCAGTGGCCGTGGCCTCGTCGACTGCGCTCGACCCGAGCACGAGCTGGGCGGGCGGCGACGCGATTTTCGAGCCCTACAGGCGCTATGGACTGCGCCAGAGGGCACGCGCGCGACGCGGCGTGCTGTTGAAATTCGATGGTGCGCCGGTGCACCATCAGAACGTTGCAAACTGGCCCCCCGAAAGAGCTGCGCATGCGCATGAAGGCTCTGCTGGCCAGCGTTGCGAGAACGCGCGCGGGGGGCTGCGGCGGCAGCTGGCTGCAGCTTGCAACACTGCTGCGGCGAATCTGCGGGGTACACTTGGTCGCAAAAAAACAGACACAGAGAAAACCACAGCGATCCCACGCACAGAGAGCAGCGGACCACGAGCTGCTCGTGCGGCGCTCTGTCGCGCCCGAGCCGCGAGCCTCCCTTCTGCTCTCCCGAGAGAGCCACGCCTCGGGCGGTTCCAGCTACCCGCGCGGCTCGTGCGCCTCCCTTTCGTCCTAGCCTGCTCGGCGGCCGCGGCCCGCATGCAACTTTCGATCCCGGAGTCCGCTGCGGCTGACGTGCCTCTGTCCCTCGCCCCGCAGGGCGCCGACGCCGGATTAAGTTTCTGCGCGCCCGCGAGCTCTTCCTGCGTACAGTTCGAATCCAAAGCGGCTCATACCTACGCGCGCCCGCGCGCCCCGGCCGGGCCCGCCCGCCGGAGCCGGCCGGCGCTCAACCGGCCCAGGCCTCGGCGCCGGGCCGCGGCGCCCCGTCGCCCAGAGCGGATCGCTTGGTGCGCTTCGGGGCCGCCTGCTCGGGTGGCGGGACGCGCGGCAGCGGCCTGGCGAGGCCGGGCGCCGGGACGTCGGTCGGCACGGGGAGCCGGCCGATGCCCTGCGGCGGCGGCGGCGCAAGCGGCGGCGGGGCGTCCATCGCGAGGGTGAGCGCGGCCCGGCGCCTCGCCCGCTTCGAGCGCCCCCTCTGGATCCTCTTCCCCGCCCACGCCAAGCCCTCGGCAGCCGGCCCGCTGGGCGAGCCAAGAGCGCCCGGGGCCTCGTGGGGAGTGCGCCCGCGCACCCCCTCGACCGGTTCCCTTTCTTCCCGTCGAGCTCTCGAGCTCGGTGCGGTGCTCATCGCCTCGGCAGGCTCGGCGCTCGAGGGGCGCTAGCGCTGCTGGGCGGGCGCGTACGAGCCTCGTACCCCACGCGGGGGCGCGGAAGAGCGATCGGGCCGATTCCGGGTACGGCCGGTCCACCCCGCTCTTTTTCCCTCCCCCACCGGCCCGCGCTCCTCGCCTTGTCCGCGCCCGCCATCGCTCACCCAGAGCGATCGCAGCGCTGGCCCGCAGTAGGGGCGGCCTGGTCGATTCCGGCTACGCTGTGTGTACCCCCCTAGGTCTCTCGCCCCCCCCCCCCTCCCCTCGAGCGCCCCCGCCCTCGCTCACTCGGCGGCCCGTACGGCCCGCAGCAGCAGGCTCTCAGTAGGGGCGGCCTGGTCGATTCCGGCTACGCTGTGTGTACCCCCTAGGTCTCTCGCCCCCTTCGAGCGCCCCTCCCTCGCTCACTCGACGACCCGTACGGCCCGAAGCAGCAGGCTCGCAGTAGGGGCGGCCTGGTCGATTCCGGCAACGGCGTGTGTACCCCCCTTGGCCTCTCGCCCCCTTCGAGCGCCCCCCGCCCCCGCACACTCGGCGGCCCGTACGGCCCGCGCAGCTGGCTCTCAGTAGGGGCGGCCTGGTCGATTCCGGCAACGGCGTGTGTACCCCCAACGCGCCTTCTCCGCCCCCGCCCTCGCTCACTCGGCGGCCCGTCCGGCCCGCAGCAGCTGGCTCTCAGTAGGGGCGGCCTGGTCGATTCCGGCTACGGCGTGTGTGCCCCCCTTTCTCGACCCCTCGCGTGGCCCCGCCCTCGCTCACCCTGCGCCCCGTTCGACCCGCAGCAGCAGGCTCGCAGTAGGGGCGGCCTGGTCGATTCCGGCTACGGCGTGTGTACCCCACAACGCGCCCTCTCCGCGCCCCGCCCTCGCTCACTCGGCGCCCCGTCCGGCCCGCGGCGCTGGCCCGCAGTAGGGGCGGCCTGGTCGATTCCGGCTACGGTGCGTGTACCCCTGCTAACGCTGTCGTTTGCCTTTCCTCTCGACCCACCCCTTCGCGCGCTTCCGCACCCTCCGACCGCTCGCCCCCATCTCACAGAGAGTTCGCGCACCCGCCGCCTCGTCTCACCGACGTGCTCGCGGGCCCGCCCAGGGGTACAGGCGCCGTAGCCGGAATCGACCAGGCGGGCCATAAGCGGCGGGGCTCGGTTCGTCCGTACCCCCGCTTCCCCCGCACTCTCTGGCCGCTCGCCTCGTCTCACCGAGGGCTCGCGGGCCCGCCCAGGGGTACAGGTGCCGTAGCCGGAATCGACCAGGCGGGCGATAAGCGGCGGGGCTCGGTTCGTCCGTACCCCCGCTTCCCCGCACCCTCTGGCCGGTCGCCTCGTCTCATCGAGAGCTCGCGGGCCCGCCCAGGGGTACAGGCGCCGTAGCCGGAATCGACCAGGCGGGCGATAAGCGGCGGGGCTCGGTTCCTCCGTACCCCCGCTTCCCCCGCACCCTCTGGCCGCTCGCCTCGTCTCATCGAGAGCTCGCGGTCCGCCCAGGGGTACAGGCGCCGTAGCCGGAATCGACCAGGCGGGCCATAAGCGACGGGGCTCGGTCCGTCCGTACCCCTGCTTCCCCCGCACCCTCTGGCCGCTCGCCGCGTCTCACCGAAGAGCTCACGGGCCCGCCCAGGGGTACAGGCGCCGTAGCCGGAATCGACCAGGCGGGCCATAAGCGGCGGGGCCCGGTTCGTCCGTACCCTGCACCCTCTGGCCGCTCGCCTCGTCTCACCGAGGGCTCGCGGGCCGGCCCAGGGGTACAGGCGCCGTAGCCGGAATCGACCAGGCGGGCGATAAGCGGCGGGGCCCGGTTCGTCCGTACCCCCGCTCCCCCTGCACCCTCTGGCCGCTCGCCTCGTCTCACCGACGTGCTTGCCGGCCCGCCCAGGGGTACAGGCGCCGTAGCCGGAATCGACCAGGCGGGCCATAAGCGGCGGGCCCGGTCCGTCCGTACCCCCGCTCGCCCCGCCCCCCGCCGCTCGCCTCGTCTCACCGCGGGCTCGCGGGCCGCCCCAGGGGTACAGGCGCCGTAGCCGGAATCGACCGGGCGGGTCAAAACCGGACGACTCTCGGCGGGCGCCGTTTCGCGGCGCCCACCGCGGGGCCCGCGCGCCGTCGTTGGGGCCCGCGGGCCATCGCCCACCGCCGGCCGCCGCCCCGCCCGGCACGCGTCCTTCCCACCGTACCCTCCCCTCACCCCCGCCGCCCCGTCTGCCCGCTTTTGCCCATCCCGGCGGGCCCCGATGGGGCATATATAGGAGTCGCCGGCCCCCGATCCTCCCGACGAGACCCGCAGGCCCCTTCTGCCGGGGTCCTCCTCCTTCCCCCTGCCTCCGGCGATGGCGTCGCAGCCGGCGTCGGGGGCCCAGGTGACGAGCCCGCGGGGCGCGGCGGGCGGCGCGTCCGGCTGCCCGCCCCTCGACTCGCGGCCGGCCAAGGTCAGCCTCCCCGCGTTCATCAGCCTGGGGCGGGACCCGCTCCTCTCCTGCCGCCCCGCCTGCGCCCGCTGCAAGTCGGAGCGCATCCTCCCCCCGATCCTCCTCTCCTGCGCCGCCGCCCGCCTCCTCGCCAAGACCGGCGCCTCGTCCGTCAACGAGGCCCTCGACGCGCACCCGCGCCCCGCCCTCGACGACCTCAAGTTCAACTCGACCGGCTCGTTCGTCTGCCTCAGCTGCGCCCTCACCCTCCTCTCCGTCAGCGCCGAGGGCGGCGCCTCGCCGCCCCTCTTCACCTGCCCCAGCTGCGGCGACCCCCACCCGGCCGCCTCGGGCCTCGTCTGCAGCTCCCGCATCGACGCCCTCTTTTCCTTTCTCGCCTACATCGACGACGCCGCCTTTGCCGCCTCGTGGATCTCCGGCGACCTCTGCCTCCGCACGGCGCTCACGTACGCCCTCGAGCGCTTCCAGGCGGCCGCCGCCGAGGCCCGCGCCCCGCCGCCGCCGGCGGCGGCGGCCCCGCCCCGGCCCCGCGGCCCCCGCCGGGCGGGCCGAGCTCGGGCTCTGGCTCTGGCCCCGGAGCCGCCGCCCCGTCCGACGGATCCGCGCCCGCCGCCCAGCCGCCGGCGCCGGCGGCCGCCCCCCTGGCCCCGGGGAGCCGGCCGCGGGCGCCAAGGCCCAGGGCGGCAAGAAGCGCAAGGAAAAGGGCGCCGCCTCGGGCCGGGCCCGGCCGCCGAGGAGGAGGGGGAGGAGAAGGAGGAGGAGGGGCCGGCCGCCGGGCCCTCGCGATCGCGCGCCAAGCGCGCCGCGACGTCGACCAAGGGCCCGGCGCGGGGCGAGTCGGCGGCCGAGCAGGAAGAGGGGAGGACGGCGCCGAGGAGCGGGCGCTGGAGCGGCGCAAGACGCTGCGCCCGCCCAAGCCGGCGAGCTCCCCGACCCCGAGGCGGCGTCGGCGTCGGCCTCGGCGCAGGGCGCCGGCCCCGGGTCCGGCTCGGGCGCCGGCCCCTCGAAGCCGGCGCGGCGGGCGGCGCGGAGCAAGTGGGGCGCCGGGCGCGACCGCCGCAAGGAGTGGGAGTCGGACAAGCTCATCCGCGTCCTCTACAACGCGTACACGCGCCCCAAGGACGAGGACGCGCGCTCCGAGTCGGAGGGGGGCAGCTCGGCCGGGAGCGGCGGCGGCGGCGGCGGCAGCAGCGGCGGCGGCGGCAAGGGCAAGGGCAAGGGCAAGGCGGCGGCGGCCCCCCTCGCCATCGAGGCCGGGCCCGAGGGCGGCGGGGCGGCGGCGGCGGCTCGGGCAGCGAGGAGGACGGCTCGCGCGCCGGCTCGCCGGACCCGCGGGGCAAGGAGCTCGCGGAGCGCTGGCGCAAGGCCCTCGCCGAGGCGGAGCGGGCCGAGGGCGGCGCGGACGACGCCGACGAGCTCGCCGAGGGCCCCGCCGGGGGCGGGGGCGAGGGCGAGGGCGGGCTCGACCCAGAGTCGCTGGAGGCCTACGACTTTGGGCTCGAGGCGGGGATCGACCCGGGGCTCATCGGGCGCCAGATCGACGCCAGCCCGGAGGCCCGCGCGGCCCTCCTGAACCGCATCGAAGAGGCGGGGCGGGAGCGGATCCGCTGCATCATGCTCATCGCCTGCTCCGTCCTCGCCGTCCACCAGGCCTACACGGAGCGCTACGGCCGCAACCGCCGCCTCTGGGGCGCCTACCGCGCCGAGCACCTCTGCGCCAAGTACGACGCCATCCTCCAGGCGGCCGGCTTTCGCCTCGAGGTCAGCGCCCAAAAGGTGAGGTCGCTTCGAATTCCCTTGCGGGAGGAGGGTGCGGGGGCGGGCCCCCTAGCTGCAGCCGCGAGCACGCGTACCCGGCCCGGCGAGCTTTCGACGTCGCTCACTCGAGGCTCGCGCAGTCCGAGATCTACAACGACCTCCGCGCGCTGGGAGAGACGCTCACGAGGTTCCCTGGCCTTGCGCGCGTCTGCGGGAGCGGCATATCGGTCGTCGACTTTGTCAGCTGCCTCCCGCTCCTGAAGGGCTGCACGAAAGAGGGGGCGGACCAGATCCGGGAGCGGCTCGCGGAAGAGGTGCAGCGCGCCAAGGGCTTTGTCTTTGACGGCTCGGTGCTGGAGCTTCGGGAGGCCGGCGAGAGCGACGGGGACGGGGACGGGGACGAGCAGAGCGAGGCGTCGGGCGAGGAAGGGGCCGCCGAAGGCGCCGGCGAGGCCAGCGCCAAAGGCGACTGACCGGCAACGAAAATAGCACACGTTATACGCTGTTTAGAGTTCAACCTTTTCGTTTCAATCATCTAAATACTCTGGCCCTCTCTCTTTCTGGCTCTTTAGTAAGATCTAGATCTAGAGTGAAGCCTATAGCTAGGCCCTAGTTGACTATTTGATGCGATGTTCCCCGCGCTCTAGACTTGTAGATTTCTGATCTGTGCAGTACGTAGTGTGCTTTTATGATCCGTGTGACTTTCTGCGCTCAGTGCTCACGTGTTATCATAGTATCGATATCGATTGCAAGCTTTAGCACCCGATTCTGCCATGCCGTGACGAGGCCTAGGGCGGCTCATGATCACTGACTTGGTAAATAAGTGACCGTGATCATGACCAGAACTCGTGGTGGCGGCATTCTAGCTATTTGTCTCAGAGTCTCTATCGCGATTTTAAGCTTCAGGCGCTCTCGGTGTCGGCCGCCGTGTCTCCCTTCAAGCGTCGCGCAAGATCCGTGTCTGCAGGGCTGTCCAAATTCAAGGATTAGGACAGTCGCGATTAGCATCAATCCGAGCGTGACATTATAATTAAAGAAGCAGCCTGGCAGAGGGAGCTTAAGCCATGCTTATAGTTATAATCAAGGGACGGAAGAGGCACTGCGGCATTTGTAATCAAAATAGGGCAAGACCTTACGCGTGCGCACCCGACCGTGACTCGCTTGCGGTGCTTGGCCGCGAGGACACCACCCTCGAACCAGCGAATGATGTGCGCCTCGGCGGCCTCGCGAATGGCCCGGATAGTGTCCTGCAAGACATGAAATATTAATCAGCCAGCTATTCGCACCCCCCCCGCGCCCGGCACTGCGGCACGGGCGCGCACCTTTGTGAACCGAAAGTTGACAGATTGTTCACGAAGACCGGCCTCCACGTCTTCCTTGATCATCGCGGCCGTGAGCTCGCGCACCTGCGCACGTGCACGCGCCGCACAGCAGGGCACAGGGCTCGGGCGGCAGAGGATAATTTCAAGTTTTGAAGGGCCCCCACACGTACCAGGCGGCCGAACGGGGCCAGCGGAATGAGGGCATTGTAGGTCTTCTGGTACCTGAACAGGAGCGGGGTTTCATTCAGAATTTATTTGTCTCAGATCTAGATTTAAATAGATTTGAACAAGAGTGAAATAAAAACATTGAACGTACTTCACAATTTCGCGCTTTGCCACCGTCCCAGGGCGATGGCTGCGCGAGCGCGCGATTCTCACGTGCCGGGACTTTCTCTTGAAAATAAAACGTAGGGAAGAGAGCAGGCCGACCGGAACGGCTTTCTCACTCCGCCCTCGCCCACAGCCTTTTTCCGCGCGGCTTTGGTCTTGAGGCCGCTGGCGCCGGAGCTCTTGAATGCCTTTCGCGGGGCCTTGTTTCCGGTGCCACGCTTGGCAGTTTGCTGCAAAGTATAATTACAATGTTCAACGAACTCGAAAGAACTAAGAATCGCAGATATGAATTCAGCGGGCTTTCATGATCATTTTCCTACCTTGATGCGGGGCATTGTTATATATGAGTAGACCGCGGGGGTCGAAAGCCACTGGGCCACCGGGGGCACTAATCAAAAGCGAACGACATGCTTATCTGCTCGACCGCCAGCTGCAGCCGCTGGGCTGCAGGTCCGACGGTCCAATTCAGGCACGTGATTATAATTATATTCTGCCCGGCGCCGGCGCAGCCGCGAGCACGCCGCGCAGCTCGCTCTGAGCGTGCAGGACGCACTGCATCAAGCTCAAGCGACAGCGGAAAGCGGCCCCGGGCGTATTCGAAACCGTCCCGACCCGAGGCCAGGGAGCCCGGCGCCGGCGTTTACGCCCGCAGACGATGCGTTCTATTAGCTCGGAATGCATCAGAAGAACGCTTGGAACGATCCCCGGCAGCCGCCTCTGCGCTCGCGCCGCGCCAGGGCGCAGGGCCCCGCCCCCGGGGCTCGGGCCCCCCGACGAGAGCTCCGGCAGAGACGAAGCGCTCTATTAGCCCGGGCTTCACTGCAGATGCGAATTCGTGCCTCCTCGGCCCGCGGGGCGGGGCTCAGGCGCGCCAGGTCCGACCGAAAAGCCCCGGCCGGGGGTCGGCCGAAACCCCGGGTACCGGGACCGCGGGGAACTAACGATGTAAATCGCTTCCTAGTGCATCGAGAATGCGTTTTAGGCACTCTGTTCCATGCCGAGCCCGCCGGCCGCGTTGCCAGAGGCCCCATTGAAAGGTGTATGATCGAACGTATGTTTTCGTTCTTTTGTCAAGACACATGTCACCTGACAGTGCCCTAGATAATCCCGAAAACAAGTCATCACCACTTCATTCACTCTGTGTCCGAGCAGCATCGACAACGATATTCGCGGCGTGGGCAAGAGTCGCGGAATTGACCAAAGATCTCGAAACTGTGCTTCTGCACGAAAAAGAGCAGGACACGTTTCGTAACAGAGCTGTTCAAATTGCACGCTTAATCGTGTTTGGATATATGCATGCTGGTGAATTTTGATTCTTCGGTATTCGTTTTTGTGATAAAACGTTGCTGATCTATTTTTGTCGCAGCCTTGATCTGTCAAATCCGTGCCCCAGCCGAAGTGCTTCTGAAGGCGGCTGTTGTGAATGCATTTCATGACCTCAGACAAGAAGTCCAGAATGATTTCATCCAACTCCATCCTCAATTGCACAGGGCTGATTTTCAGCTAGGTGTGTTATATTGATCGGTCTTTGTACATGTATGGTTGCCAATAACGTTTTGGAAGAAAATGTTTCGCAGGGTGCAAGCACTGCTGAACTTCGGTGCCTGGAACATTTATCGCTCGCAACATTGTATTCCGTGAGCCATGTGGGCGCAATTTGGCGCACAAGTTATCCTTCTTCGGCTTTGCGATCTTGTCTTCGAGCACACACTTCAATTCCGAGCTCGAGTCTCCAACGATTTGTATCCTTGCTTCTTGTTCTCGGTTTGTCGAACCTGAAGCTTCCATTGCAAAGATGCATCTGAGGCCGAAAACAGAAATGCGGGAAAGATTTCAGTTGGGGCATCCTCATCGAATCAAACCTGAATCCGACTTGCGAAAGATCCTTCTGAGAAGGTCAAAAAGCAGTTGGTTGACGCATCAGCTGCTTCATCGACCTTGTGTTCAAGATGAGCGATATGCTGCAGAGCGCCCAGGGATCCCTATTCCAAGTGAGTGAAATATTCCTTCCTATAAGGAATAGGGCCTTTTTAAGTGCCGTTTTTCTTGCGTCGTATTTCGAAGTCCTGATGTCAAAATCAGAGACGCTCGCACAACATATGCATCACTCTATCGGCGCTCACGTGCACCATTCTACGCCGACGTCGGAGCAGTGCGAACCTGTCGATTCTGGTGTCCCATTGACAGCTTGGAGCCATTTGTGCTTGGACGTTTTGGACGCTCTTTTTGATGTCATCGGTCTCGCGGGCGTCCTCGACGCTCCTGATCAAGGACTGCTTCGTGTTTCCCAATACTTTATGCAGTCGTTCAAGAATCATCGTTGGAAAGAACTCCAAATTGGGACGCTCTGGGCGACACCAAAGCTCTCCAGAAGCTGCGATGGATTCGACATCGTTTTGCAAACGGGTCTCTGAAGCTCAGGAACCCCTTCAACTATCGATCACTCTTCACACTCAACCGGATATGTCTACGGCAACTCAGCTGCCCAAGAAGTTCTCGGTCTTCTTCGTTGCTTATCGCGAGGAGGAATTCGCCTGCAGTCCTTTTTTC
>QPMI01000391.1:0-21218 GCA_004431415.1 Cyanophora paradoxa | reverse complement strand
CACTGCAGCGGATATCGTACTACACTCGAGCACGAGGACCTGCCCTCGCTGAGGAGCGATTTGCGCACGGCGGGCGTCTGCGATCGGTTCGCACGTGAATGGGACGCCGAGCAGCGGCGCGCGACAGAGACTGGGAAGAAGCCGTCGTTGTACCGCCCCATCTGGCGCGCGCATCGCTTCACGCTTCTGTGGACGGGCGTGTGTCAACTTTCCTTCTACGGTTCGCGCCTAGCTATAGCTAGCCCGGGCCTACGCCGGTGCCGCTTCCGCGTGGGTGGAATTTGACTCCTCTGCGCAGGCTCCCTGGTCGTCAAGTGCGCTCGAGTTTCATCGCGCTGCCGCCGCTTGATCCGGATCCGGCGCTTACTGAGCTGCGGCGCGCCTGCGCAGCTCTATGATCATGCACGAGGTGCTGAGGAGCACTGATCGGTTATCAACGTGCCGTCTCCCTAAGGATCTCTTGATCGGCAGATACTTGCATATTTCGCAGATCCGTTCGCGCCGCGTTCACGGGGTACGCTGGATGCGCATGACCCCCCGGTACAGGTATGGGCTCAATGCGTGACCCCCCGTACAGGTATGGGCTCGCCGCTGCCCTGTTCATCGTACCCGTTGGCTCCAGCCTTATGAATCAGGTGCCCTTCCCCCCTCCCCCCCCTCCCCTCCCCCCCCCCCCTTAACCTCCCCCTCCCCTCCTTCTCCCTTCTTCCACTCGGGGTCTGATCCCGGCGGGTGCAGCAAGCGCTGCTGGCGGTGGCGCGGATGGGCATGACGGTGCCCCCCGGCCTCGCCCCGGCCCTGGGCGGGCGGGGGCTGAGGGCGGGGCAGCTGCGGAGCGCGACGTCGGCGCTCATCTACCGCAAGAGCCTCCTCATCGACGGCGCCTCCCGCCAGCGCTCCACCGTCGGCCAGGCGACCGCCGCCCCGCCCGGGGCCCCCGGCCCCGCAGCCCCCCCCCCCGCCTCCCTGACTGCCCGCCGCCAGATCACGAACCTGATGGCGTCGGACTGCCAGCGCTTCTCCGAGATGGCCTTCTTTGTGCGCCGTGCCCCTCAGACGCCCCCGCCCGGCTCACTCCAGGGGGTACAGCTCACCTCGCCTGGATCGCGCCACTGATCATCATCAGTGCGGCCATTCCCCACCTCGCTTCCCGTCCCCGCGGTCTTCTCACGGGTCACGGGGCCGCAGCGGCGCTGGTGCTGCTGGTCTGGGTGATCGGGTGGCAGGCGCGCCCCCGCCCCACCCCCGCCCCCGGCGTATCGTGTACCCCCTTAGTCTTCACCCCGGCAGGCCCTCGTGGGTGTCGCTACAGTGATAAGCCTCATTCCCCTCAACGGTGCGGCGTACCCCGTGGATTCTGCTCCCTCCCCTCTTCCCCCATCGAATCAGCCGGGGGCCGGCAGCCTTCCTCGCGACGAAGACGCAGAAGCTTCGCGCCGGGCAGTCCAAGATGAGGTGCGCGGGGCGAGGCGCGGGGGACGTGCAGGGGTCGAGCGGGGCGCCTGCGGGCGGGCAGCGACGAGCGGGTCAAGACCGTCAACGAGGTGCTCCAGGGCATCCGCGTCATCAAGCTCTACGCCTGGTCCGCCCCGCGCCCCGCTCCCCCGCCCCCCGGGATTCTGACCCGCCGGGGCGCGCAGGGAGCAGGTCCGCCTGGGGCCGGCGGGGCGCTGCTCGCGGGCGCGCGCTGCGGGGCTGACGGGGCCGGGGCGGGGGGGCAGTTCTTCCGGGAGCGGGCGGGCTCCCTCCGCGCCCGCGAGTGCGGCATCCTCCTTTCCCAGGCGCCCGCCCCGCCCCGCCCCGGCTCGCCCGCGCGCCCGCCGCGGCTGAGCTCCGGGGCAGGCGTACATCCGGGCGGTTCTCGGCTTCCTCGTCATCGCCACCCCGGTCCTCACCTCCGGCGTGCGCCCGGCCCGCGCGCTCCCGCCCCCTCCCTCGCCTCGACCCGGAGCCCCCCGCCCCCAGGTGACCTTCGCGACGTACTCGCTCACCGGCGGCCCCATGCGGCCCGAGAAGGTGCGCCGGGGGCGGCCGGGGCGGGCTCGAGGCGGGGCGCGACGCGGCCGCCCCCGCGCAGATCTACACGGCGCTGGCCCTCTTCTCGGTCCTCCGCATGCCCATGACCTTCCTCCCCGTGCGCCCTCCTGCGGCCCTTCCCGCACGGCCCACATGCCCGCTCACGGCGGCCTCCCCCGCCCTGCAGATGATCATCGCCATGCTTGCGCAAGCGCACGTCGCCGTCGGCCGCGTGCGCGCCGCCCCTCCCGCGCCGGCGGCCGCGGCCGACGGCCCTCAGATCACGGCCTTCCTGCTGCTGCCTGAGTGCGAGCGGCCGGACCGCTCCCTCGCCCCCGCCGAGGCCCCCTCCGCCCGCATCTCCCGCGGTGCCCCGCCCCCCGGGCCCCTGCCGGCCGCCCAGCGAGCTCGCGGCGGCCGCAGGGACCTTCGCGTGGGAGACGGAGCCGCCCCCGCCGCCTTCCAGCGGCGGCCCCGGCGCTCCCGCCCCTGCCGCCGGCGGGCCCTCCACGCCGCGCAGGCGCGCTCGCCCGCCCCGTTCGGCCCAGACGTACTTTCGCGGCCTTGACGCGCGCCTGCGCAGGCGCCTGCTGGTGGCGCCCAAGGACAAGGAGCGAGAGCAGAAGGCGGGGGCGGCTGATGAGGAGATGGTGCGCCCTCGCCCGCCACCTCCAGCGGCTGGCGTCGCCCCCGCGATCGCTGAGGCCCGCGCGCAGGCGGCCGCCCGCGCCGAGTGGCTCCCCCCGCCCCCGACCCTCCAGGTGCGCACGTCTCCCTTCGAGACGATCTCAGGCGATGCCGGGCCGGGCGCTGAACCCCCCGCCCGGCAGGACATCGACTTCGAGGCGAGGCCGGGGCAGCTCGTCGCCGTCGTCGGGCCGGTGCGCCCACGCCGCCGCCGCTCCAGCCGCGGGGCGAGGGAGCGAGAGGGGAGAGGCGCCGCTCGCCCCGCGCAGGTGGGCTCCGGGAAGAGCAGCCTGGTGGCGGCGCTGCTGGGGGACATCGCGCGGCGCGCGGGGGAGGCCCGCGTCGCCGGCCGCGTCGCCCTCGTCGCCCAGCAGGTCACCGCGGCGCCCCTCCCCCGAGGGAGCGAGAGGCCCGCATTCGAGCGCGCTCCCCCGCCCCCCGCAGGCGTGGATCGTGAACGCGACGCTGCGCGACAACATCCTCTGTGCGGCCCGCGCCCCCGCGCCCCCACCCCCCGCCCCCCGCCCTGCCGGCATGACGGACCCCCCCGGCAGTCGGGGAGGGGTACGACGAGGCGCGCTACGGGGCGGTGGTGGCGGCGTGCGCCCTCGAGCGCGACGTCGCCGCCCTCCCCGCCCGCCACCTCACCGAGATCGGCGGTCCGCGCCCCGCATCCCGCCCCCGCCCCCCGCCGGATCCCTGCCTCCTCGCCCCGAGCACGCGCGGGGGCGCAGAGAAGGGGATCAACCTCTCGGGCGGGCAGAAGCAGCGCGTGAGCCTCGCCCGGGCCGTCTACGCCGACGCCGACGGTGCGCCGCCTCGCACGCGCCGCGCCCCGGGAGCCGAGGCCGGGGGGGCAGTGTACCTGCTGGACGACCCGCTGAGCGCGGTGGACCCGCACGTCGGGCGCCACCTCTTCGACAACTGCATCCGCGGTCCGCCCCCGCGCACCCGCGAGTGGCCCCGGCCCCGCGCCGGCGGCTCAGGGGCGCGCAGGGGCGCTGAAGGGCAAGACTCGGGTCCTGGTGACCAACCAGGCGAGTCCGCTGCGGGCGCTCCGCCCGGGGGGCCCCTGACGCGCCGGGGGGCGGGCAGCTGCACTACCTGCCCGACGCGGACGCCGTCTACGTCCTCAAGGCCGGCCGCGTCGTCGAGGCCGGCACCTACGCCCAGCTCGTCGCCGCCGCCGGCGTGCGCCCGCCCCGGCCCCGCCAGGCGCCCGCACTCCTGGGCCGATCGCGGGGCGCCGCCGCGCCGGCGCAGGAGTTCGCGGCGCTCGTCGCGGCGCACGGCGGGCACGGGGACGACGAGGCCGAGGCCGGGGCCGGCGCCGAGGCCGGGGCCGGCGCCGAGGCCGAGGCGAAGAAGAAGACGCGGGAGGGTGCGGAGGTCGTCAACGGGAACGGTGCCGGCCCGGGGAAGGCGGGGCGGGCGGCGATGGCGACGCCGGGGCCCGGGGCGGCTGCGGACCCGCGGCTCGTCAAGGCGGAGGAGCGGGCCTCGGGGAAGGTGGCGTGGTCGGTGTACGCGGGGTACTTCGGGGCGGCGGGGGGGCCCCTGGCGGCCGGCGCCGTGCTCGCCCTCTACGCCGTCACCCAGGCCGTCCAGGCCGGCGGCGGTGCCCCGCCCCGGCTCCCCACTCTGCCCTGCCCCCGCCCTGCTCTCATCGGGGGGGGGCGCGCAGACATCTGGCTCAGCCTGTGGACGGGCCGCCAGATCAAGGCCCGCCCCTCGCCCCCTCGCGCCCTCGCCGCCCTCGGGGCGGGGGCTGACGGGGGGCGGGGCGCGCGCAGCCGGACCCCGGCGAGGGCTTCTACCTCGGCCTCTACGGTGCCCCCGCCCCGGCCCCGGCCCCTTGCTGAGCCCTCCCGCCCTCGAACTGTCGCCTGCAGGGGCCTGGGGCGCGGCCTTCGCCCTGGCGGCGCTGCTGCGCTCGTACGGCTTCGCGCGCGTGACCGTCCTCGCCGCCCGCCGCCTCTTTGACGCCATGCTCGCCCGGTGCCCCCGGCCCGCTCCCGCCGCCCTCGGTCGGTCTCTCCTCGGCCTGACCGCCTGCCCCCTCGGAAGGGTCCTGCGCTGCCCGATGTCCTTCTTCGACACGACGCCGATCGGGCGCATCCTCAACCGCTTCTCCAAGGACACCGACCAGGTGTGCACCCCCCTCGCCCCTCGTCTCGCTCGATCCGCTCGCCTTTCTAATCCTCGTCCCGCGCGCAGGTGGACCAGTTCGTGGCGATGTCCGCCGAGCAGTTCCTCGGCAACGCCTTCGCACGTGCGCCCGCCCCGCCCCGCTCGGGCCCTGCCGGCCCTCGCCCTGGGGCCGAGGCGGGCGGGGGCGGGGCGGGGGCAGTGCTCTCGATCGTCTGCATCATCTGCGCGGTCTTCCCCTGGCTGCTGCTGGCGCTGGCGCCGCTGGGGGCGCTCTACGTGATGCTGCAGCGCTTCTACCGCCGCACCTCCACCGAGATCCAGCGCCTCGAGGCGCCCCTTTCCCCCGCCCCGCATTCCGGCCGCCCTCCTCACCCCTCCTCACCCCCCGCCAGTCCGTCTCCAAGAGTCCCGTCTACAACCATTTCTCCGGTGCCCCCCTATCCACCCCTCCCACCCCCCACCCCCGGCCGCCCCTCCAGCCGCCCCCGTCCCCCTCACCCCCGCGGGGGCCGCCCCGGGGCAGAGACCCTCGCCGGCGTCTCCACCATCCGGTACCCCGCTCCTCCTCTCCCTCCCGCCCTCGCCGATGACCCGGCCCCGCCGGCGCGTGCGCAGGGCGTACGGCGTGCAGGAGCGCTTCGTGCGGACGAACGACGCCCGCCTGGACGAGAACAACCGGTCCGCCCCGCGCGCCTCGACCGCCGCCGGCCGCCTTGTCCGACCCCGCGCCCGCCCGTGCGCCCCGCAGGGCCTTCGACGCGCTGCAGGCGGCGAACCGCTGGTCCCCGCCCCGCCCCGCCAGCCCCCTCGGGGCCCCCGCCGAAGTGCGGGCGGGGCGCAGGCTGGGACTGCGGCTCGACGTGCTGGGCTCCACGGTCCTCGTCCTTGTCGCGTCCCTCGCTGTCGCCGGCAGAGACGGCAACCTCAACCCCGGTCCGCCTTGCGCGCGCGCACGATTCGCCTCGCGGGGCGCGCCGACGCCTCCGCGGCAGGCACGGCCGGCCTCGTGATCACGTACGCCCTCGGCATCACCCAGACCCTCAGGCCCGCCCCGCCCCGCCCGCCGCACCCTCCCCGCCCCCACGGCGCCTGGCGAGGCCGGCGCAGCATGTCGGTGCGCTTCGGGGCGGAGCTCGAGGCCAAGATGAACGCCGTCGAGGTGCGCGGCGGCCCGGCCCCGCCCCCGGCGCCGCGCGGGGCGGCTCGAGGCGAGCGCGGGGCAGCGCATGCTGGAGTACAGCGGGCTGCCGACCGAGGCGCCCGAGGTGGTCGAGGCGAACCGGCCGCCGGCCGCCTGGCCCGCCGCCGGCGCCATCGCCGTCACCGACCTCCACATGCGCTACCGCCAGGCGCGCCCCCCGGCCCGCACCGTGGGGAGGCCCCCCGAGGCGCCCCGCAGGGCCTGGAGCCCGTGCTGCGCGGCGTCAGCGTCGAGATCCGCGGGGCGAGAAGGCGCGGCGCCCCCTCCCCGCCCTCCCCTGCCCCCCGCCCTGAGCCGCCCGGCTCGGCGCAGATCGGCGTCGTGGGGCGCACGGGGGCCGGCAAGAGCAGGCGCGCCGCCGCGCCGCCGCGCCGGCCGCCGCGCGCTGAGCGTCGGGGCGGCAGCCTGATGCTGGCGCTCTTCCGGCTGGTGGAGGCGAGCGAGGGCGGGGTCGCCATCGACGGCCTCGACATCGCCGGCGTCGGGCTGCGGGACCTGCGCTCCCGCCTGGGGATCATCCCCCAGGACCCCGTCCTCTTCTCGGGGAGCGTCCGCCAGAACCTCGACCCCACCGCCTCCCGCAGGCGCCCCCCGCCCCGCCCCGCCCTGCCCCGGGGCGCGCTGAGGGGAGCGCTGTGCAGCGACGAGGAGCTGTGGGCGGCGCTGGAGCACTGCCGCCTGCGCCCCGCCGTGGAGGCCCTCGCCGGCCGCCTCGACGCCACGGCGCGCCCCCGCGCCCCCCGCCCGCCCCGCCGCCTGAGCGGGAGCGCCGGGGCGGGCAGGTGGCGGAGGGGGGGGAGAACCTGAGCGTGGGGCAGCGCCAGCTTGTGTGCCTGGCGCGGGCGCTGCTGCGGCGGCCCCGCGTCCTCGTCCTCGACGAGGCGACGGCGAACATCGACGTCGAGACGGACGCCCTCATCCAGCGCACCATCCGTCCGCCCCCGGCCCCGGCCCCCGGCCCCCGGCCCTGCCCCCGACGCCCCTCCTCGGGGGCGCAGGGGAGCAGTTCGCGGGGAGCACGGTGCTCACCATCGCCCACCGCCTCAACACCGTCATGGACAGGCCCGCCCCGCCCCGCGCCCCGCCCCGCCCCCGCGCCTTGCCAGCGGGGCCGCGCAGCGACCGGATCCTGGTGCTGGAGGCGGGGCGGGTGGCGGAGCTGGAGAGCCCGGCGGCGCTCCTCGCCCGCCCCGACTCCCTCCTCTCCCGCATGGTCGAGCAGACCGGCCCGCCCCGCCCCGCCCCGCCCCGCCACGGGCCGCCCGGTGACGCGCGGGCGGCGCAGGGGCCGCCTCGGCGCGGCACCTCCGCCGCATCGCCAACGGGGAGGTCTCAGTGTGCGGCCCGCCCTGCCTCGCCCTCGCCCCCCCTGCGCCAGCCCGCCCCCTCCGGTCCGACTCCGGCCCCCGCAGGTTCGCGAGGGGGGACGAGCGGGGGACGCCGGTGCCCGGGGCCCCCTCGGGGGCGGCGCTGGAGAGGGCGGGGGTGGCGGGGCCGGGGCCGGAGGGGCAGCTGCAGGACGTGGACCTGGGCGTCGACCTCACCATCTGACCCCGAGCCCCACGCGGCGCCCATGTCCGGCCCTCGCCACGCGACCCCGTTCAAACCAAACCCGCCACACCCGGGCCCGCCTTTCAACCGCAACTCCACTGGGCCAACTCGTAAAAGATAAAATATATCTGTGTATCGAGGCGCGATTGTTCCGTGTATTCAATTCAGGGCGATTTAATCGCCTTCCGAGTTCGGGCAAGCTAAGCACAACATGTCTTGTCATGAAGTGAAGGTCTAGATTCGCGCTTGCCAAAGCCGCGAAGCTAAGATCATGACTCGCTCGCTCACAAGAAGGGCAAGCTGCAACTGCGCTCGAGGACATCAGCTAGCGCACGCTGCAGAGTGAGTCTTGCGGACGTAGAATGATTGAACATTAGTGATCAATTGTTGATCAATTATTCATCAAAAGATATCAATGGTTGGCACTAACAATGGCTTAAAGATGACTGAAGGCATAGTAAACAATGGGCATTGCTAACACACATTGAAAGCGGCTAAGCAAAGCCGCTCGAGCGGCTAGGAACAAGCCGCTCAGCAAGTTACACAGCTTGCCCTCGCTTGTGAGCGAGGGAGACAAGCGCCGACAGCACAGCAAAGGCGCACAACTGCGAAGCAAGACTCTAAGACTAGACAATCAACTACTGCGCCGAGTACGCGCGACTTGCTGCCGACATGACTGCAGCGAAGCTGACGGGCCAGCGTAACGAGCACCAGGCCTAGCCATGAGCGCAGCCAAGGGCGGGCGCTCAGCAGAATCGATATAGCGTCGGTAGACCGCTGACAACAAAGACCAGCGACCAACCGCTTGAACAAGCTCTTCAGGCACGCCCGCAGCAGCCAGAGCAGTAGCTCCACCGCGACGCAAGCCATGAGGTGTGATACCAGTGGCGTCCAAGCCCGCCGCGTCAAATGCGAACCGGAGAACATAGGCCACGGTCTGAGCTGACAGAGAACGAGCTGCGTCCCGAAGCTGCCCAAAAAGAGGTGCGCCCGGATCCGCGAGCGCTAGAGTCCGCAAGTAGGTTCGAAACCAGAACACCGGACAGATGACCGACTCTGGGACGGCGCCCAAGACAACTTGCGCGCCTTGGCGACGACGATCGGTCTTGGAACCGGCAATGAAGAGCACGACGCGATCCGCGCGGATGGACACATCTTGCCGCCGGAGTGCCACGATTTCGCCACGCCGCAACAGGCCAAAGAAACCGGTAAGCAACATCACAAGGGCGCGAAGGAGCTTGTTTGAGGGGGAACGAGCGTAGGTACGAGCAATCGCCTCCAGGTGGACGGACGTGACCAATGCAGATTGCTTTGCTGGTTTTCCACAAAGTCGGGCGATTCCTTGCAATGTTTGCAGCACAAGGGGGTGAGCAAATGCAGTAGTAGGCAACATCCTCTGCCTTGTCTGATGTAGCAGAGCAGAGTGACACTGGTCAATTGCTGAGAGACCGTACTCTTCATCAGCAAGAGCCACCAGCAGTGTTGCGACGCCAGAAGCTGTTGGTGGCCAGGCTGGAATGCAGTGAACCGCGCAATGGCCTTCATAGAGGACGACCCAGCGGGCGTAGAGGCTTTGGGTTCGCTCGCTCACAGAGTTTGTTCTGTAGAAAGTGACCCGGTTGAGCAGATCAGCCATACGAGCACCTGCATCACCAGAGTCAAGGGTATGTCAGACTACATTTCTTCTTCTTCTTTTTAAAGCCCCCACTCAAGCTTTCTATCCCTGTTGCTGGACAAAGTAAGCTGAGCAGAGATGAGCAGGAGTTGAATTCTGCAGCAAGAGCCTTCAATCTACTCCCACGACACATAAAGAGCAACAAGAATCCAGGAAGGTAACTGTGCCGAGCGAGGCCCGCGATAGCACACGTCATATGCTGGGCCAAGCACCATTGCAGGTGCACGCAAGGCAAGCTGCAACTGTGGCCACCATGGAGCTGAGGGCCACTGAGGGACAATAAAAACTGCCGAGGCCCTACACTGGCGGACATGTGACACAAGGTGCAAGAGGACATTTGGGTCCGGAAAGACGTAATTACGAGCACCACGCCAGGTTGCTGTAAAGCAATCATATCCTTCAGCATGTCGATCATTCAAATCAATGGAAAAGTATCGATTTAGGTGAGTGTTGGCTGATGAGGCCATACGATCAATATCAAAAGGTCCAAATGTCCGACTGACCATGGCAAAATACCCAGGTTTCAAAGAGTAGTCGGCGGGGTAAAAGTAGCGACTCAAAGCATCGGACCACTCATTGTCAACACCAGAATGTGTTCTGCTTCAATGCTGATGCAATTGAGCAGAGCAATATCCCAAATTGCTGCTGCAACTCGGCAAAGGTATTCATGTCTTCCGCCACCATTGTTGATGTAGGCCACAGTCACTGTGTTGTCCGAGCGAACTAAGATGTTCTGATTGCGCAATAAACCTTGATAGTGCTGCATAGCGCGAAGCACTGCCATTAACTCGCGCCACGACGAAATTTGCTGAGCTTCTTCTTGGTTCCACAGGCACTGGAATGGGGCAGGCTCAAGCTCCCAAGCCACAGGTTGAGCATCACCAATTCGGGTAGTGATCCAGGCTCCTGCACCAACATGGCTTGCATCCGTAGTCAACACAAGGAGCCTTTCAGGCCGAATAGGGCAGCGGCCATTGTATCGGTGGATGTTGGCCAGCCACCACTCAAGTTCCCGACGAGTCTCATTGGTGAGCTCCACTGGATGATTCCAATGCCATTCTCTTGCCACGACATTGATGTATCGAAAGAGGACCTGGTCTTGATGCGAGCTGGAGCCAAGCCCGTGCCATGGACACAAGGGTGCCGGCGACCTTGGCCATTTCACGTGCAGATGCTGATTTCTTTTTCTTCAGAAGCCCTTTGATCAAAGCAAGCAGACGACCAAGCTTGTCTTGGGGTACTTCAAACAACATGCGGGCGGAGTCCACTATGAAGCCCAAGAAAGCACCGACTGTGCTGGGGTGAGCTCAGATTTGCTGTTGACCACAAGCTTGAGGGCAGCAAATGTTTTGAGGACGAAATCCCGCAATTCACAGGCCTTCTCGTAGGTTGGAGCAGCAAACCACCAGTCGTCAACATAGTTCACCACGAAGATGCCAAAGCGGCGGAAGTAGTTGACCACTTGTCGCATGATCTTGACGAATGCAAACGGTGAGTGCTTGAGGCCGAAGGGCAAAACTGTGTACACATAGAATTTGCTGTCAAACTCAAAGCCCATGTTCCGCCAGTCTTGCGGTGAGACTGGCACGTGGTGGTATCCAGATTCAAGGTCAATAGTGAACATGTACCAGCCTTGGCGCAGCATGGCTGCAACATGCTCAAGAGTCTCATACTTGAAGGGGATGTCCGGAAGGCCTTTATTGGTAGGCCGGCCATCCCAGATGAGCCGCAACTTGGATCCAGTCTTCTTGGGCACCACGGACAGTGAGCAGACAATGTTCACTTGAGCTTCTTCAACTTCTCTGATCGCTCCCGTGCGCAAAAGCTTCTGAATTTCGGTTCTCACAAAGTCCTGATGGTCCACAGCCGCAGACTTGTGGTTGGCCCGGCGCTCTGCTGGCAGCCGCCTCGCTCCTGACAAAGGGAAACCATGCAAGATCCAGTTGAGCACGACATCATTGGCTCCAATCGCTCTCCACTGTTGGACTGCAGCTTGAATGCAGGATGCAACAAAGCCTCCTGCAAAGTGAGGTGAGGCCTTGCATTGGCAGACATGCCCAATTATCGCGGTGCCCATCTAGCACTGCTACAGCTGATGGTCCATGCAGCCGCTGGCTTGAAGATGGTGACACGCGAACGGGAAGAAGCTTAGAGGCCTTGGCTGCGAAGCAAGACTGAGGCTTGTACCCCAGGGGCGCACTTATAACTTGTAAGTGCGCCCCTTGTACATATGTGCGTAAGCAAGGCTGCCTTTATTTGGCAGCCATACACTGCCCTATGCTACGCTGACGCTCACATAGGTTCGAGTATGGCTGCCACGGCAGCCTTGCTTACAGCAAGCTAAGCACAACATGTCTTGTCATGAAGAATATAAGAGTGAGCGTGTCAATGTGCTTGTTGGTTCAAGTCTTGAGCTCACATGCACACACAGTGCCACAATGCACCCACAGTGCCACAACACATTTGCACAGGCATGGACTTTCTGGATGAATGCGCCAACCTGCGATATCAGCGGGAACAGTTGGCATCATGGAATCTTCGTACCCTTGTGTACTCCTCACCTGCAAAATGCACTAGGTTAATTTCAGAGCGCCCAGTATGCGATAGCGACACACGGGAAGGCCGGAGGGGGCCAGGAGCTCGACAGCCAGCAGCACTCCTGACCTGTGCTGGAAACAGGTCAGTTGCCGGGAGTCAGCTGGGGCTCTGCCAGGTTGGAGTCATCCAGACGGCAATATATGCCACTAGCATTGAAAAGAAAAGTAGACTACAATCACAGTCACACTTCACAGTGTTAACACATGCAAATGTACACAGGACCAATGCATAAAGCCACAGCACGCCGGCGCCACCACGGCTGGTAATGACTATGCCGCACCCGGCCACAATGCCGCACCCGGCCACATGTACACCATCACATGAAATGGAAGCATAATACATGTATTGCATGTTTAGGGAAGCATACACGCACACTCTAGATCTTCTGAAGACTGCACTTGCATATGCTAGCAATACTTATGCTTGCAAGAACACACCGAAACACTAGTATCTAGCGAAATGCGAAACGAAAACTGCGCGTCCACACAAGGGCGCGCACGTCTACTTGGGGGGTCGCGCCAGCCGGGGCGCGGCTCGTTCGGGCAATCCTTCACGACATGCCCGGGCTTGTTGCAGCGGAAACACATCCCGCTGTTGCGCTGCGACGGCGGGCGATCGCGGCCCTGGTGCTGGGGCCGCGGGTTGGCGTGCTGCACATACGGGCGCCCGCCGGCGGCCTCCGGGCCAGCAATGTTGAGCGCGTGCGCCAGCGCCGCAGCCGTGCCCCGATACTCCTCTGGCACACCTGCCAGCCGCTCGGCAAGCTTGTCGCCGCCCTTGTCGCGAATGTCGATCCGCTTCCGGAGCTCGTCGAGGATTTTGAGGCTCTGCTTTACGTGATCGTAGCACGCAGTGCACGAAGAGCATCTCTTGAGCTGAAACTTAAGCTGCGATAGCTGCAGGGCAAGCTCACGAAGCCACGGGTTTTTGAGCTGCATAGCCTCATGGTTGTCTTTCTGCTGCTCGCCGAGCTGCTGCTGCTGCTGCTCTTGAAGCTTGATGACCGCGCTATCTATCCCACGCTGAAGTAGCTCAGCCCACGCTGGCGGAAGCGCACCCGCTGCCGGTTTGGTCGACGTTGGGGCAGTCGAGTTGCCAGCGGGTACAGCATAAGGGCCTTGAAGGTGACGGGTGAAGCCGGTTGACGGGCCAGCCGCGCCCGGATCCACTTGCGCCAAGTTCGGAAAGTTGCGCGCAGCCACTTGCTCTTCCTCGTCGTAGGCGCCACCGAACTGCTCACGCTGTGCCAGTCTAACGGCAACGTCGTCCTCAGGTTCATCTTCTGGGTCGGACTGCTGCTGGTCCGGATCCGGCGACACGGCTTTCTCCTTGCCTTTGCGAGATCGCGTCGGCGGAGGTGCAGGCTGCTCCTCCTCCGCACTGTCGTTGGCCGGAGCTTGAAGACGAGATGACGACCTCCGGGCCTGGGGCGCGGGGTCGTCGCCGTCTTGGGTTTGGCCGACTTGCGCGCACCAGTGGCCGTTGACTTGCGTTTCTGCGCCGCCTCGGCACAGGCGACGAGCAGAATGATGGTCAAGACGACTACGAACAGAGGGGCCCACGATGGGCTCCTCCGCGAGCGAGCCATGACCTCAGCTTAGAGGCCTTGGCTGCGAAGCAAGACTGAGGCTTGTACCCCAGGGGCGCACTTATAACTTGTAAGTGCGCCCCTTGTACATATGTGCGTAAGCAAGGCTGCCTTTATTTGGCAGCCATACACTGCCCTATGCTACGCTGACGCTCACATAGGTTCGAGTATCGAGGCGCGATTGTTCCGTGTATTCAATTCAGGGCGATTTAATCGCCTTCCGAGTTCGGGCTGCATGCGGGCCTGCCATGGGGCCTCGATCCGGTCCGCTCCCCCGGAGTCCCGGATCGAGCCCCCGACTCGCTGCCCTCCTCTAGCCTATATAGCTAGTAGATCTAGAGGGGATCTAGATCTGTCATGCAGTGGCGATGCACGCGGGGCCGGCTCTCTATACGTAGATGTTACTTCCTTCGAATTAATATTCCGATCGACGTTCTCGCGGCGATTCTTCTCTATTCCGAATTCTCTGTCTCATCAAAACAGCAGAACCGTGAACAGCGGCGCGAGGACAACAACGGCGGCCGCGGCGAGCAGCTGGGACGAATTCTGGGCGGTGCTCCTGCTCCGCTGCCGGCGCTCGGCTACTCCCTCTCGTAAGGAAACTCCGCGTTAATCGACCTCGCGCGCAGAAGATGGACGCGCGGCGGCAGCAGAAGAGCACGCGGGCGGAGGATGTGAAGGAGGGGACCCCTCGCGGCTCGCTCTACGAAGTCCTCAGCGACGAACAGGCGCGACCCCGCGCGAAATCTGTAGATGTCTCTCTAGATCTCTCTCTCGCGCGCGCACGCGCTCGCCTTGCCAGTTGCTGAATTTCTTCCGACGCACGCGCAGCGCGCCCCGGACAGCCTGGAGACGATGGGAATTTCCGAGGGCGGCGGCGAGGCCGCGTCAGGCACGAAGGGCGAGGAGGGCGCGCGGGCCGTCGCTGAAGCGGAGACAGCCCGCGGAGACGCGACGAACCAGTCCCTTGGCCAGGAAAGCGCCTAAATTCGAAGTGATATAAATTAATCGCGCTCCAGAATCGATATCATTGCGAACGCCCCGTATATACGCGTGCGCGGGGCCGGGCGCGCGCCGTGGACACGGACCGGACTCCGGGATCCGGTCCGGAGCTCGAGGCCTATCATAGCATAGGCAATTGGGCGGCGGCAAGAGGGGCACGCGCCGGATCCGGAGAGGCACGCGCTTCGAATTCTTGCAATTGACGCTCGCTTTCTTGACGCTCGTACGCGTACGTATATATATATACGTATACAAGCATGCACACGCGACTGCCGCAGCGCGCATGCACAACACGCGTACGCGTACGACTCGGCGAGCTCGAGACTAGCTATAGCTATAGTTTCGCACGCGCGCCGGTGGCACGGTGCGGTCGCAATGTCGACCGCACAAAGTTGAAGCCAGTGTACGCGCAATTGTACGCGTCGACGTCGTGCGCAATTTGATCTGAAATTGATCGGCCGCGGGGGTACGCGTGTCTTGATCCGCTGGAGTCGCCTGCTTCGCTCGCAGGTATTGCTTCGCTCGGATGACTTAGCTTCGTCGATTCCTGGATGAGATGATGGCGGCGAGCTCGTCGATGTGCCTGCCGTCGTGGCACGCACACGGCCGGAGGCGGCTCGACCTGTCGCGCGCCTGCGAAGCGCTCTTCATGGGGCTCGCGGAGGCGTGCGAGCACGCTGGGCCGGCCTCGACCGGCGCGCAGAGGCGCCTCGCCCTCTTGCTCGCAGCAGTTCGCGGTGAAATCGATGACCCGACGCCGGCGCCATCGGCGGCGCGCGCGTTCCGAGCGTCCCTCTCCGAGGCGCTTGGGCCTCCCTCGCACGCGTACGCCCAGCTGCGCACGACAGAGCCGCCGTCCCACCCTCTGGCCATGGAAGGTCCAGAGCCGCTCAGCGGCTTCGACGAGTTCGGAACGTCGCCGCCCAAGGGGCCGCTGCGGGAGGCGGACAGGGGGCTGGACCCCACGTCGCCCCTGCGGTACGCGCACGAGGAGGACGAGGAGGGTGCCCGGGCGGCGCCCGCGACCCGCGGCCGCGAGGCGCCGCACGCGTCCGGCGGTCGCGGGCGCGCCCGCGGCCGGGCTACGCGCCGCGGCGGCTTGACCTGGACGCGGGGAGGCGTGGCGGCAGCCTGGAGGAGCTGCTCGAGAGCCGCCCCGCCCCGTACGCGCCCCACCCGCTCGCCCCGGCGCGCTCCCCCCGCTCCCCGCCCGCGCACGCCACGCCCGAGGCTGACAGCGGCCGCCGCGCAGGCGGGGAGGCGGGCGAGGAGGAGGGGCGTGGCTGGGCGGCGGGGCGGGGGCGGGGGCGGGGCGGGGGCTGGCGCGGGGCTCGCCGCACGGGAGGCGGTGCGGCGGCTGGAGGAGCACGAGCTGCGGCTGCTGAAGGCGGCGGCGCGCCTGCAGGCCGCCGTCCACCGCGCCGCCGACGCCCACGACGCCCACCGCGCCGCCGCCGCCGCCGCCGTGCGCCGCCTCCGGGCCGCCTGCGAGGACGCGCTCCTACCGCTGGCGCGGGAGTACGCGGGGCTGCTGCTGCGGCGCTGCGAGCTGGCGACGGCGCTGCTGCTCGAGGCGGCCCGCCGCGTCGACCGCCGCCTCGCCCTCGCCCACGAGGCCGTCCGCCCCGGCCCGCCCCGCCCGCCGCCGGCGAGCCGGCCCCCGCCTCACCCCGCCCCCGCAGATCACGGCGGAGGTCGGCCTGGAGCGGTCCGGGCTGCCGCGCGAGGCGGGGGCGTCGGCGTGGTACGCGGGCGGGGCTTCCTCGAGGCGGGGGCGGGCGGGGGCGTGCCGGGAGGCGGCGGGGCGTCGCTGACGCTCCTCGCCGAGCTCGCCGACGCCGAGTCGCTCCTCGCCGACCTCCGCCCGCCGCCGCCCTCCTTCGCCCGCCCGCCCCCGGCCCCCGCGCCCCGCCCCCCGCGAGCCCTCCGCGCCCCCGCCGGCCCCGCCGGCCCCGCACCCGCGCCCGCGCCCTCCTTCTTCGCTCGCCTCGCGGGGCGGGGCGCGTCGCCGCCCCTCCGCGGGGCCCCGCAGCGGACCCCGCGCCCTCCTCCGCCTCCTCCGCCTCGGGGTACCGCTCGTGGCCGGCCCGCGGGCGCCCTCCCCGCCCCCTCCTCCTCCTCCTCCTCCGACGACGACGGCGCCGACTTCGACGCCGCCTGCGCCCTCCGCTCCCCCGCCCGCCCGCGAGCCCCCGTGCGCCCCCCGCCCGCCGGCGCCGCCCCGCGGGGCGAGCGAGCGCGCCGGGGCAGGGCGGAGCCGCTGCTGGAGCTCGGGCTCGAGGGGCCCCGTCGGCGGCCGAGCGCGCGGAGGCGCTGCGGGCGCTCCTCGCCGAGGCCCGCGCCGCCGCCTCCGCCCCGTCGGCCGCCGGCGGGGCCGGGCGGGGCGCGGCGGGCGGACCGCGCGGGGCGCCTCTTCCGCCGCCTCTACGCGGACGAGCGGACGCCGCAGGGTGCGCGCGAGCACCGCGGCCGGCGCGGGAGGCTCAGCGGGGCAGGGCGGGCGCTGGCGGAGGCGCGGGAGCGGCTGGCGCGGGGCGAGGCGCCCTCGACGACCTGCCCGCATCGCCGACGTCCGCCGGCCCCGCCCCCTCGCCCGCCCCGACCTCTCTTCCCGCCGACCGCGCCCCGCCGCGCGGCAGGAGCTGGCGGCGGAGGCGGCGCGGGAGGCGCGGGCGCTGGCGGGGCGGAGGAGGGGGCGGGGGGCGGAGGCGGAGGCGGGGGCGCTGCTGGGGCCGCTGGCGGGGCGCCTCCTCTTCGGGGCCCTCCTCCGTCCCCTCCGCGAGGCCACCCGCCGCCCCGACGCCGACGCCGGTACCCCCTGCCGCCTCTTCCCCCCTCCTCGTCTCGAGCGTGCGAGGCAGGTACCGGGAGAGGCGAAGGGCGCTGCGGCGCTGGAGCCTGGCGGAGCTGGGGCTGGAGGCGGGGCGGGGCCGGCGCCCTGCGGGGCGGCCCTGCGCGAGGCCTCCCGCGCCCTCGAGGGCCTCGCCCTCTGCTTCGCCCCCGCGACGCCGCCGCCCGCCTCGAGGCCGCCGCCCGCGCCCTCCGCCGCGCCGCCGGCGCCGAGGGCCCCGCGGGGGCCCCCGCGTGGCTCCCCGCCGACGCCTTCCTGCCGCTCTTCGTGTACGCGCTGCTGCACAGCGCGCTGGCCGAGCCGCACGCCGCCCTCGCCCTCCTCACCGCCTTCGCCTCCGAGGCCGAGCGCCTCTCCGAGGCCGGCTACTACGCCGCCACCCTCGAGGCGCGCCCCGCCCTCCTCGATCGCGAGCGCCCGCCCCCTCGCGAGCTGACGCGGGGCCCGCAGGCCGCCCTCCTCTTTGTCGAGCGCGCCCCCGCCGCCCCGCACCCCGCCCTCCGCCCCGCCGGTCGACCTCCAGACCCGCCTTCCGCGCCCCGTCCCCCCACGCCGCCCCCTGCCGCGAGTTTTGAATAGGTTTTTAAATCGCATTAATTTTGAGACGATTCGAATTCCAGACATCACGTCACAGATCTGTTCAGGATCCAGAAAACTTCGAAGGGGTCGCTAATCATGACATGTACAGATCTAGAGCCTCGGAGTGGCATTCTCCAGAAACGGATCATCATGGGATATCATAGTATGCATGCTGCAGTGCATCACTGCGGCATTTAGAGTTCATCTGCCACATGTACAGTGTCCCGGTGTCCCGGTGCCAAGGTGCCAAAGTGCCCGAGATCTATAAAGCATTGAAACTGAAACTTGACACCGTGACTCAGTGAACTATCATTCGCAAACTGAAACTGAACTGCTAGGCTGCGAACTTCGGAAACTCGAAACTCGGCAATCTAAACTTGAAAGCATTAAACTCGAAACCGCGAACAATCGATATCATTGCGAAACTTGCCAAGTTGAAATTTGGACATCATGACATGAAAGCATCATGGCATGCAGCGCGCGTTGCATCCTGTGCCCCCCCCGAGGAGCGCAAAAAAAATTCCAGTGAGTCCCTTTCACTCATTGAATTTTGCAGATTCTGCACTGGATGCGGGCACTGGCGGGAACGGATTTTGGGCAATTGCAAAGAGCGAAGGGGCAACAGGAGCAACTGCAAGGGAGGGCGAGCGGGCCTAGGGGCAGCTGCGTCAGAGACGCGTTGGCAAGAAATGTTCAGCAGTCTTCGGAGAGGCGCTGGCAGGAGGAGGGGGCGGGAGGGGAGCGGGGGCGGCGGGCGGCTCGGATCAGATCTCGGTGAAGCCGTCCGCGGGGCGTCGAAGCGCGCCGCGAGGGCCTGCCGCACAGGGCGCTCCTCCCCCCCGGCCCCGGGCCCGCCCGGCGTGGGCGGGCCGGGGCCGGGGCGGCGGGGGCCGGGGTGGGCGGGGCGGAGGGCGGCTCGGGGTCGGCGCCGTAGAGGGGCCCCGCGGGGAAGAGGGGCGGGCCCGTCAGCACGTCCGCGAACAGCGCCAGCGCCTCCCCCGCCGCCGCATACCCCGCTGCCGCGCGTCAGCGCCCGGGGGGTGCGGGTCGAGGGGGTGGGGCGGGGCACCGGCGTGGTAGGCGCGGTGGAGGCGGCGGGGGAAGAACTGGTTGAAGGTGCTGTGGGAGGGGAAGCGGCCGACGAGGGCGCGCAGGAGGGCGCGCACGGGGGCCCAGCGGCCGAGGCGGCCGGCCCCGCAGTCGCAGCACATGCCGCTAAGGGTCTCCAGGTCCCCGGCGCAGCCCGGCCCGTGCCCCTCGCGGAAGTGTGCCTCCAGCGCCGCCCCCGCCGCCCCCGCCCGCCGCGGGGAGCGTCGTAAGGGGCTCGGGCCCCGCATCGGGCTCCGGCCCCGGGGCGCGGCCCCGATGGCGGGGCCGAGGTAGGGGGGGATGTGGGAGGGGCGACGGGGCCACAGCGGGGGGTCCTCCCCGCTCTCGTACCCCGGGGACTCCTCCGCCCCGCTGGCGCTGGCCGTCCCGGGGGAGCGCTCGCTCTCGGGGGGGCCGGGGGAGGCGCCCCGGGGCGGGGGCGAGGCGGAGGAGGAGGGCAGGGAGGCGGCGGCGGGGGCGGCGCGGGGGCCGGCGAGGACGGCGTCCACGGCGGAGAGGCTGAGGGGCCCGGCGAGCCCGTCCCCGCCCCCGGCCCCGCCCGTACGCCGCGCCCAGGTACTCCGGCAGCCGCGCCAGCCGCCGCCTGCGCCGCCGGTGGGCGCGGGGCCAGGAGGGCTGGGGAGGGACGGGGGCACGCACGCGTCGAGCTTGGCGGACTTGGCGGCCGCCTCGTCCCGCGCCGCCGTCGCCCGCGCCGCCCGGAACGCCGCCGGGCTGTACCCCCGCCCCGGCGGCTCGCCCCGCCCTTCGGCGCCGCCCGGCGCGAGCCCCGCCCCGCCGCCGGCGGTGCCCCGCGGCCGGCGCCAGGGCCAGCCGGGCGGCGGTGGCGAGGCCCGGCGGGGCCGAGGTGGCGCGGGGCCCGCGCTCGGGCGGGCCGGGCGCGGGAGAGCCGGCAGCGAGGGCTTGTGGGAGGGGGCGGGGCCCGGGGAGGGGGAGGGGAACCCTCGGGGCGCGGGGAGTGCTTCTCGGGGGAGGAGGCTGCGGCGCGGGGCGCCGGCGAGAAGCGGGCCGCCTCCGCCCCCGCCGCCCCTCGGGGCCTGCGGGGCCGGCGAGCCCTCGCTCCCCTCCGACGAGTCCGGCCAGGCGCCGCCGCGCAGCCGCAGCGGGCCGGCCCCTCCGCCTCCCCCTCCGCCTCGGCCGGCGGGGCGGCGGCGCCGGTGACGCGGCGCTTCGTGGGCGAGCGCCCGCGCCGCTGCACCCGCCGCCGCGGCCGCTCCTCCTCCTCCTCCTCCTCCTCCACGGTCTCCTCCTGCCGGACCTCGTACGCCTCGGCCCGCCCCCCCGGCCTCCGCCGCGCCGCGCCGCGCCCCGCCTCCGCCTCCTCCTCGTCGGCCTGGGCGCTGCGGCGGCTCGAGGGGCGGCTGCGGGAGCGGATGGCAGCGAGCTCCGCCTCCACCTCCGCCTCCGCCCGCGCCCGCGCCGCCGCCAGCCGCGCCTCCAGCCGCCGCGCCGCAGCCGCCGCCGCCGCCGCCGCATCCCTTGCGTCGCCGGTGCCGGCCGCCTGCTGCTCCGAGGGCCGCCGCGAGGAGTGCCGGGCGGCGGAGCGCTCGGAATTGTCCTCTCGCTCGCGCCCGCTGCGCCTGCTCGCGCCGCTCCGCCTGCTCGCGCCGCTGCGCCTGCTGGTCGTGCTGTGCCGGCTGAGGGCGCTGCGCCGGCTCGCCACGCTCGCGTCGCTCCCGCGTCGGCGCCTCAGCTCCCGGCCCGCCTCCGAGGCGGCCCCCTCCGAGGGCGCCGCGCTGCCCCGCCGCCCGCTCCGCCGCTCCGCGCCGGGCTGCCGGCCTCCCGCCTCGCCCGGCCCGCCGCGGCGTGCGAGCTGGCCTCGCTCCGGCGGCTGCGGCGGCCCTCGCTCATCTGCGAGCGGCTTTCGGGGCGCGACGGGCCGGCCCGCGGCTCGCCCCGCTCCCGGGAGTCTCGGCGGCGCGGGCGGGCCGCCTCGCGCCGCCCGGCCCCCTCGGGCTCGCTGCGGCGGCTCTCGCTGTGCCGTCGCGCCGCCCTCGCGAGCTCGGGGCGGTCCGCGCCGCGCCCCTCCCGCTCCCCGCCCTCGCCGCCCCGGGGAGCCCGCGAGTGCCGCCCCTCGCCTCCTCCCTCGCGCCCCTCCCCGCCGGACTCGCCCCCCCGGCGTGCCGGTGCCGGTGGCGCCGGTGCCGGTGCCGCCCCTCCTCCTCCTCCTCCTCCTCGGCGGCGGCACGGTGGCCGCGGGAGCGGCTGC
>QPMI01000390.1:0-21217 GCA_004431415.1 Cyanophora paradoxa | reverse complement strand
TGCTGGTGGGTGGGTCATCTGCCTAAGGCTAGCGCCTTGTGCATATTCCCCCAGAAAAATTTGAAGTGCATCTTTCTTCTATTTTGTGGCGGATCAGAAACCTGGGGCCTTCAACTGAGTGACTTGCTGGTGGGTGGGTCATTCGCCTAAGGCTAGCACCTTGTGCATATTCCCCCAGAGAGATTTGGGGTGCATCTTTCTTCTATTTTGTGGCAGATCGGAAACCTGGGGCGTTGGAGTGAGTGACTTGCTGGTGGGTGGGTCATTCGCCTAAGGCTAGCGCCTTGTGCATATTCCCCCAAAGAGATTTGGGGTGCATCTTTCTTCTTTTTTCTGGCAGATTGAAGACCTGGGGCTTTTGACTGAGTGACTTGCTTTTAGGTGGGTCATCTGCCTAAGGCTAGCAACTTGTGCATATTCCCCCAGAGAGATTTGGGGTGCATCTCTCTTTGATTTTGTCACAGATCCTGAATCTGGGTCCTTCGACTGAGTGACTTGCTGGTGGGTGGGTCATCTGCCTAAGGCTAGCGCCTTGTGCATATTCCCCCAGAGAGATTTGGGGTGCATCTTTCTTCTTTTTTCTGGCAGATTGAAGACCTGGGGCTTTTGACTGAGTGACTTGCTTTTAGGTGGGTCATCTGCCTAAGGCTAGCAACTTGTGCATATTCCCCCAGAGAGATTTGGGGTGCATCTCTCTTTGATTTTGTCACAGATCCTGAATCTGGGTCCTTCGACTGAGTGACTTGCTGGTGGGTGGGTCATCTGCCTAAGGCTAGCGCCTTGTGCATATTCACCCAAAGAGATTTGGGGTGCATCTTTCTTCTATTTTGTGGCAGATCGGAAACCTGGGGCCTCTGACTGAGTGACTTGCTGGTGGGTGGGTCATTTGCCTAAGGCTAGAGCCTTGTGCATATTCCCCCAGAGAGATTTGGGGTGCATCTTTCTTCTATTTTGTGGCAGATTGGAAACCTGGGGCCTTCGACTGAGTGACTTGCTGGTGGGTGGGTCATCTGCCTAAGGCTAGCGCCTTGTGCATATTCCCCCAGAGAGATTTTGGGTGCATCTTTCTTCTTTTTTCTGGCAGATTGAAGACCTGGGGCTTTTGACTGAGTGACTTGCTTTTAGGTGGGTCATCTGCCTAAGGCTAGAGCCTTGTGCATTTTCCCCCAGAGAGATTTGGGGTGCATCTCTCTTTAATTTTGTCACAGATCCTCAATCTGGGTCCTTCGACTGAGTGACTTGCTGGTGGGTGGGTCATCTGCCGAAGGCTAGAGCTTGTGCATATTCCCCCAGAGAGATTTGGGGTGCATCTTTCTTCTATTTTGTGGCAGATCGGAAACCTGGGGCCTCTGACTGAGTGACTTGCTGGTGGGTGGGTCATTTGCTTAAGGCTAGCGCCTTGTGTGTATTCCCCCAGAGAGATTTGGGGTGCATCTTTCTTCTATTTTGTAGTGGATCAGAAACCTGGGGCCTTCGACTGAGTGACTTGCTGGTGGGTGGGTCATTCGCCTAAGGCTAGCGCCTTGTGCATATTCACCCAAAGAGATTTGGGGTGCATCTTTCTTCTATTTTGTGGCAGATCGGAAACCTGGGGCCTTCAACTGAGTGACTTGCTGGTGGGTGGGTCATCTGCCTAAGGCTAGCCCCTTGTGCATATTCCCCCAAAGAGATTTGGGGTGCATCCTTCTTCTATTTTGTGGCAGATCGGAAACCTGGGGCCTTCGACTGAGTGACTTGCCTTTAGGTGGGTCATCTGCCTAAGGCTACTTGTGCATATTCCCCCAGAGAGATTTGGGGTGCATCTTTCTTCTATTTTGTGGCAGATCGGAAACCTGGGGCGTTGGAGTGAGTGACTTGCTGGTGGGTGGGTCATTCGCCTAAGGCTAGCGCCTTGTGCATATTCCCCCAAAGAGATTTGGGGTGCATCTTTCTTCTTTTTTCTGGCAGATTGAAGACCTGGGGCTTTTGACTGAGTGACTTGCTTTTAGGTGGGTCATCTGCCTAAGGCTAGCAACTTGTGCATATTCCCCCAGAGAGATTTGGGGTGCATCTCTCTTTGATTTTGTCACAGATCCTGAATCTGGGTCCTTCGACTGAGTGACTTGCTGGTGGGTGGGTCATCTGCCTAAGGCTAGCGCCTTGTGCATATTCCCCCAGAGAGATTTGGGGTGCATCTTTCTTCTTTTTTCTGGCAGATTGAAGACCTGGGGCTTTTGACTGAGTGACTTGCTTTTAGGTGGGTCATCTGCCTAAGGCTAGCAACTTGTGCATATTCCCCCAGAGAGATTTGGGGTGCATCTCTCTTTGATTTTGTCACAGATCCTGAATCTGGGTCCTTCGACTGAGTGACTTGCTGGTGGGTGGGTCATCTGCCTAAGGCTAGCGCCTTGTGCATATTCACCCAAAGAGATTTGGGGTGCATCTTTCTTCTATTTTGTGGCAGATCGGAAACCTGGGGCCTCTGACTGAGTGACTTGCTGGTGGGTGGGTCATTTGCCTAAGGCTAGAGCCTTGTGCATATTCCCCCAGAGAGATTTGAAGTGCATCTTTCTTCTATTTTGTGGCAGATTGGAAACCTGGGGCCTTCGACTGAGTGACTTGCTGGTGGGTGGGTCATCTGCCTAAGGCTAGCGCCTTGTGCATATTCCCCCAGAGAGATTTGGGGTGCATCTTTCTTCTATTTTGTGGCGGATCAGAAACCTGGGGCCTTCAACTGAGTGACTTGCTGGTGGGTGGGTCATCTGCGTAACGCTAGCGCCTTGTGCATATTCCCCCAGAGAGATTTGAAGTGCATCTTTCTTCTATTTTGTGGCAGATCGGAAACCTGGGGAGTTGGACTGAGTGACTTGCTGGTAGGTGGGTCATTTGCCTAAGGCTAGCGCCTTGTGCATATTCCCCCAGAGAGATTTGGGGTGCATCTTTCTTCTATTTTGTTGCAGAGCGAAACCTGGGCATTGCATTCCCAAGTCCAATTTCGCTATTGAGACAGGCTCGCCCTAGTGCTACGTGAAGGCTCGCTATCGGACTTGATATCGAGCTTGAAGGCCATTGAGAAGGATCTCGCTGTTGTCGATGGCGCTAGGGTCCGGTCCGTTCCCTCGTCGACGACCGGTCCGATCCCCACTGGGGGTACCGTCATGGAACCGGGTTAACGGGGTGAGCCCGGCTAGGCCTGCTGGATTCGCTGCGACCGAAAAAGTACGTAGGCCGCCCGGCCGCCAGGTCTTACGGGCCGCGGTAGCCAGCTTGTTGTATCGGAGAAGGACCGTAGAGAGGTGCATAGGCGCTCGCCTGCAGGTGGCCCAGCGGAAAATGGTGAGCGAACCAAGTGCACCCCTCGCGGCCCCTCCTGCCCGTTAGCTTAGCCACGCCAAAGCGCGTGCCTCCTGCCAACCCCCGAAACGTACGCTTTGCCCGACGGGCCCGACCGCATTGCCACTCCCGACCGCATGCCTCGCGAGGGCCCCGTCCCTCCCTCACCGCTGTGACTCCAAACCGCTTTGCTCTATCCCGCTTTGCCTGCTACGAACGCTCTAGAGACCATACCATAGAAGCCCGCGTTCGTGCGACCGGATCGCCCGCGCCCCAGCGCGCAACGGCTCGAGCTCGCTATCACACCGCCCCGCGCGCGCTGCTCACACGCGCCCCACGCCTCATGATCAGGTGCAGGCGAGCTCGCGCGGCATCCCGACGCACTCCAACCGTCTCACGGCCCTTGAAGAATTGGAGGTGCACCTGCACACGTCGACTTCTCAGGCACCTGCGGCGGGCCCTGAGGCCTCGCTCTCTGCCGCGGAACCCTTACGCGGAGCCCCCCTCCATGGACGCCTCGCCTGGCTCCCCTCCGTGGACACTTCGCTCCGAAGCACGCCGTCGGCGGCCGCTGCTGTCCCCGTAACTAGTACTAGTGCAACTGCTGCTGGCGTAGCCGCGCCCCCGCCCGTAGCTCCCGCACCTGCCCCTGCGCATGCCGTGATAACGTTAGGCGCGCTCTTCCCGCCCGCGCACTTTGCTGCTGGGAGCCCTCTCATAGGCCCGGCGCCTGCCCTCTCCCGCCACAAGCCCGACGATGCTCTAAGAGTGATGACGTTTAACACAAGGGGCACGTCGGCGGGCCGGCTACAGCAGGCGGAGGACTTCGCGGAGAAATGGGCACTAGATTTGATGGCGCTGCAGGAGCTCTCGATTTCGAACGCCGAGTTGCAGGCGGCCCTCCTCACCCCGGCCGCTGCCCCCGGCGAGGCCCCGCTCAGCTCGATCACGCGCGGGAGGCTGATCCACTCGATTAAGAAATCGAAAACAAAAGGGAACGGGACTGCTCTCTGGGTCGCCGCGCCGTGGGCGCGCCACATCGCGCGGCACTACCGCTGCCCAGGCAGACTCGCCGGATGTGAAATCCGCCTCAAGGAGAACCGCCAGCTGTTCGTCGCGAGCGTCTACATGCCTCCTACTGCGAGCAAACCTGAGCACATAGCGGATCAAAAGGCGCTGATGGAGTGCCTCGAGCGCATCAACGCGGACTTTCGCTCTCGCACGAACGCTCACCTGATTCTCCTGGGTGACTGGAACTCTGTTGCGATCCCGGCCACTTCCCGCATTCGTCAGGGCAGCTTCGTCCAGTCCCAGATACCGGAACGCGCGTGGTGGGGGACGCTGCGAGGCACGTGGGGGCTGTTAGATGCTGCAGAAGAGAAAGGAAAAGGAACGGAGGTCACCTTCATCGCCCGCCACGGCCCGCCCGCGGAGACATCGGGGGCCCCGCCAGCGGACGACGACGAATCCGGGGACTCGGCGGCCGAGGCGCCAGAACTCGTGTCGGACGACCGCTTGCTGGATCCTGCGCCCGACGACGTTATCGTCTCGGCGGGGCGCATCGATGCGGTGCTTCACTCGGCGAGCCTGAAAACGTCGTCGCGATCGGTGCATGCACTGCCCCGAGCCGTGGCCATGCCGCACCCTTCTGATCACTTCCCCGTCATGGCCGACTACGATCTGAAAATGGCGGAGCTCAGCCAGCCAGCCAAGGACGAGGCGCGCCCGGCGAAGCCCCCGCCCCTCTTCGCGCTGCACCTCATCGACAAAGAGAAGCTCCCGGCGTTCCGAAAGGCGGTGGAAGAGCGCCTGCAAGGACTGGAGACAGAACTGGACAAGGCCCTGAACGGCGTCGGCGGCGGCACCGACGAGGAGCGGCGGGAGCGAATCGGTACCCTCTACCGGCGGGCCACCGAGGACGTGCTGGCGCTAGCTAAAGAACACAAGTGCCTGAAAGCGCGCGGCTCCCGCCCCGCGAACCGGCGGCCGGTCGCATGGCAGCTGGTGATGGACAAGAAGGTCGGTCGCCTACTCGCTGGATGGGCTGCAGAATCCGCTGGAGGCTTACCGTCGTCCCGACTGATCACCCGGATCGAGAAACTTGAGGGCCTCGTCAAAAGCCTCGTCCCGGGACCCGAACCCATGCCGCGCCGCCCCGTCCGCGACCCGGACGACGCAGCGCCCTTCCTGGCCCGCTACGGGTCGTGGCGACTCTACTTCAAGCTCCTGAACAACTGGCGGAACCGCGTTCGCAGACGCCACCAGAAAGAGACGAGCGCAGAACGTAACCGGCAGATCCAGGAGTTCGTCACGGCGCGCCAGGCGCGCTTTGCGGACCCGCGCCAGCTGCGCAGCTATCTAAACTCTGTACTGGAACGCTCGCGCGGGGAGCCGATCATGCACGTCACGCGACTAGCGCGCGACGGAAACTTTTACGAAATTTACACGTCTCCCGATGAGGTCAAAGCCGTCATGGCCGAGCACTGGAAGCAATGGTGTGCTAAACGCAACCCCCAGCTTGGCGGCACAGTCGACCTGGTGCCCGACTCCGCGCTAGACTACCTGCCCCCCGACTTCTGGCGTTCAGTCTACCGGCCCCTGGTTCTGCAAGCTGGCGCAGCAGATGCATTCGCCGGGACAATGATCGAGCCTACGTACGAGGAGCTAGGGGCGTACGTGCGCTCGCTGACAGACGGGGCGGGCGGGCCCTCGAACTGTACAAACGCAATCTTGAAGACGCTCTGGAACCCGGAGCTGCCCGACGCGATGGATCCGGAGGCGTACCCACCCCGCGGGCGCCGGCTCCTGATGGCGATCGTCTGCGAGGTGCTCCGCCTCCGCGACCTGCCCAGCGAGATGTGTGAGAGCAATATCTTCGGGATCCCGAAGAAGGGGGTCTGGGACGGGGACATCGAAGGCAACCTCCGCCCAATCACGCTCCAAGAGGTCGGCCTGAAGCTAGCAACGGGCCTGCTCACGAAGCGACTAGCGGATGCTATAGAGAAGCACGGGGTCCTGAAGGGGGTGAACTATGGCTTCAGGAAGTCCAAGTCGACGGACGACGCCCTGCACCTCACGGTGGCCATCCTAGAGGACGCTAAAGAGCACCATAAACCCATTTATATCCTGCTCCAAGACATTCGGCGGGCGTACGATTCAGTATCGTGGGTCAGCATGGAGCTCTCCCTCCGCCGGATCGGGGCCCCGGAAGGGTACATTGACCTGCACCGCAATATCTTTGAGCGGCGGCGCGCGCGAGCGATTACGGGGCACGGACTCTCTGACGCTTTCGAGCTTGAGTGCGGCCTCCCGCAGGGCGGCATCGAGTCCCCGCTCCACTGGCTCATCTTCTACGACGCCCTCCTCTGCGCTCAGCAAGAGTTGGACAGAATTGACTGCGACCGAGGCGGGGAGGGGTCGCGTACGTCCTGGGCGACGCGGTCGCGGATGCCGGGCAGCCCGCGCGCGCGTCACGGGGTGCGCGTACGCGGACGACACCCAGTGGTGGAGCGGCACAGCGGCCGGAATCCAGAAACTGGCCGACGTCGCCTCCGAGTTCTTCCGCATGCACGACATCACGGTCAACGCGTCGAAGACTGAGTTCACGTACAACAACGTCTCACCCGAGCCAGAGGCTCCGCTGCTGGGCCACCCGCGTGTGCCGGTCGGCAAGAAGCTGGCGCCGGGCGCGCACTTTAAGCTGCTCGGCGTCTACTTGACCGCGAACCTGTCGTGGACGGAGCAGATTAGACAGATGGAAGCGCAAGCCCGCGAGACCGTCGCGGTCATCGCACGCAAGCAACTGACCGCGCAAGAGGCCTGCTACATCGTCGAGGCCGTCGTGCAGGCGCGGATCGCGTACGGACTCAAGGTGGTGCCGCTGTCGGAAGCCCAGTGCGACCGGCTGGACGCCATCTGGCTGCGAGTAGTTAAGCACCACGGCGGTCTTGCGGCGTCAACGTCGAACTATGCGCTCTGGAGCCACGGCACGTACCGCCTCCCGCGCATGGCGCACCTGATGGCCAAGAACCAGATCACGGACCTGCTCGCGCGGCTCTGTGGCGAGCCTGACGAGCTGCTATCTCAGGTGATGGCCCACCGCGTTCGCGCCCTCCAGCGAAAGCTAGGCGTGCCGCTGCTGCCGACAGAGTTCCTGAACGCGCACGTAACGCCTCAGCTAGCGAAAGCCAACACGATCGCCGCTGTGATGCCGCTGCTGCAGCGCCGCCAGTACAGGATCCAATCGAACCACGCACGATACGTGACCGCCCCGTACCCCCCCGGGGCCGGTGTACCCTGGCCGAAGCCGGCAGAGCTCTTGCGCGAGTACGTGCTGGCGACGCACATCCCCAAAGAGATCTTCAGAGATGCGGCCCCTGCCCTCTACGCCGCCGGCATGTACTGGATGTCCTCCGTTACGGCGCGCGACGGCGAGCGCCTATGCACTTGGCGGGACCTGCACCTCCGCGCCCCCCGCAACACCCTGCCCTGGGCCGCCCCTCCCTGGTGGAACACCCTCGCCAAGGCCCTGACGCTGGACGCCAGCGGCAAGGGAGCCCTCCGGCACCCGATGAGGCAGCCCCCCGGTACTCCCCCCTCGGCCATGGCTCAGCTGCCAGGCGGAGCTAAGAAATACATTCACCGACCGGACGATTTCGTCTGCTACTACGACCTGGCGACCATTCACGATGCGACGATACCGCCCCACGTCGGCCGCCTCCGTTCGGCTGACTCCGAGCCGGGCCGCCTTGTTGCGACGGAATGCCGGCTCGAACACTGGATCCCTGTCCCGGAAGAAGCGGACCCGATCGCCGACGGCGCCTACTGCCGCTGCGATGGACACTGTCAGCACGAAATCCGGGAGCCGCCCCTTGCGCAGCGCCGCTACAATATCATACCCGGGGAGGGCCGGCGGCACTGGCACGACGATCACACCTGCCCGCGAGCCGACGGCGCGGCCTGCCGGGCGACGAGCACCTGCGACGACGCAGGGGAGCACGGGACCTCGGTCGGGGGCTGGGTCGAACATGCCGCTGCGCTGGGAGCCGTACCTGGCGCTGTGTCGATGGTCGAGTACAGCAACGTGCCCGCGGCCGAGTGTGAGGGCCAGGTCGCCACCCGCTCAGGCCGCGCCAGCCGCAAGGTCCGGTGCCAGGGCCTGCTCGAATACTTTCACCCCACACGGGCCGCGGCGGCGGCGGCGATGGACGCGCACCGGTGGCGGATGCTGCTGCAGGCCAGGCAGGAGGGCGACGATCGCGTTCAGTGGCACCTCCTCTCACCCGAGGACGCCGCCCACCTCGCAGAGCTGGAAGCGGACCCGCCGGAGCCGCTACACCTGCCGCAAGACGAAGCGGAGCCGATCAGCTCTGAGCAAGCGCGGAACTACTACGACGAGCTGATGGACGGGGAGGTCTGGGCGACCTTCTTTAAAGCGTGGGACGGGCTCGAGGCGGACCTCCGCAGTGACCTACGGGCAGCTGAAACCGAATCCGACGGGACCTACGTGGCGGACACGCCAGCCCAAGTCTGGACGGACGGGAGCCTGCAGGAAGGCCAGACGAACTTCGCGCGCGGGGCCTTTGCGGTCCACTGGCCAGAGCGCCACCTGCGCACCGGCGCGAGCCTCCACCCCCCGAACGTTTTCCCCGACTTTCACGCCCGCCTGAGCGGGACACAGGAAATCAATAAAGCGGAATTGCAGGCAGTGCTTATGGCGGACATGTTGTCACCGTTCGGAGCGGTGGTTCACATCGACAACCAGAACGCGATCCGCTGGTGCACGGAGTTCGTCCTTGACGCCGCCCAGCGTAGCCCGCGCGAGTACATCCGGCACGCCTGCTCCGCTGAGCTGTACGCGTGGCGTAAACTGAGAGCCCAGCTAGACTTGCGGGGACGGCCGCTCACGCTCGTAAAGGTCAAGGCCCATGCGAAAGGCGACGCGCGGGACCCGCACAACGATGTCGCCGACGCTATAGCAAACCGCATAGCCGACACACAGCTACCTGACAAGCGCCTTCACGAGCCCGTTTTCCTGCCGCCGGAATTCAGCATGCCCGCGGTCCTCACAATCGGCAACGGTGACGGCACCGTAAGGCGGGTGGAAGGCGACCCGAAGGAGCACATGGACACCTTGCACGAGCACCACACGCACTTCGCTTGGGCGCAGCAACCACTGGCTGGAGCGGTCCTTCGCCGCGGCGACGCCGGAGCAGACATCGGCGGACTGTACGCGGAAACGGCTGTAGGATCCAGGTTCCGCGGCGCGAGCGGGGCTAGCAACGCGCTCTTCAAGTTCAGGACCCAACTACTCTGCAGCTCCCTCCCAGCGAACGAAGTCCGGGTACGGGATAGGCCCGACCTCTACGCAGCCCACAACCCGGGCGGCCGTTGCGCGGCTTGCGCTACGCGGACACCGCGTGCTCGGCAAGATCGAGCAAGCCCAGCTGAAGCGAGCGAGCAGCCAGTGCAGGCCGGCCCCAGCAGACAGCGCGCGGTGCCGACAGTTCTTACGGCGGGCCCAGCGGAGACATTCACGCACGTCTTCCTATGCCCGGGGCCCCATGCAGTGGCGCACCGCGCGGAGACCGCCCGTGAGCTGAATCGCTTCCTGCGGCGCGTCCACCGCGAGGCTCACGGCTCCCAGCCCAAAAACGTCGATCCAACGCTGGCACTCGCCTCCGGTCTTGTGCCCGCCTACCTACGCGTAGCCGACGATGACGCCGCAGCGCGCAGACTCGACGACGACCCGACCGTCTTCCCGCGGCTCTGGGTACTCCAGGGCGTCGCTCCTACATCGCTCGAAAGCGACCTGATCCGTCGGCTCGACCTCGATCCGCGCCGCGCTCCCCGCACGGCTAAGCGCGTGCGCCAGATGCTAATAGAACGCGCGCGTCGGCTCTGGTCCAACAGGTGTGCGATCAACGCCGCATGGGAGAAGGATTGTCGCATCTCCCAGGCCTCCAAACGCCGCCCGCGCCCGCGCCGCACAGGGGCTAGAGCTAAAGAGCGCGCCCGCGGCCCTCGTGCCCCGATAGAATACTGCCCCGCCTGCGACGGGCCCCTGCACCTCCATAACGAACTCCGTGCAGCCCAGAACGCTGACTGCCCGCCGGAATACCGAGGATGGAAGGCAGCGCTTCAAGCCCAAGAGCTCTACGACAGCACCAAGGTCCGCCCCTGGAGCCTGCCCCCCCCGGACGATTAACCTACCCTCGTAGGGGGAGGGGGGGGGGGGGGGGGGGGCTACCACTGGAGGAGACGAGGAGACACGGAGACTCCATCACTACGCCCACTGACGACCTCACTCTCAACCTATCACCTACGGCCGCTCGCCGGGCCCTCGCGCCCGCCGCCGACCCGCCGTCACCTGCGCGACTTGCGCCTCCACACGTCCCTCGCTACCGCCGACACGCTCGCCTTCCGCCGCCACCGCTGCTCTTGCTCCCCCTGCCCTCTCTCGCCCGTTGCCCCAGTCGCCTTCCCCCACGGCCCCACCCTCCACCCCCTCTGCCCCTGCCATTCTGCTGATCTCCCGCTACCCCAGGGAGGGGACGGTGGTGCGGGCTGCCAGGTGGAAGGTCGTCAGTCGGCCGCTGAACCCACCGGCGCCTGCCCCGGCCACGCGCCAGGCCGGGGCGGTCGGACCGCCGTGGAGGGGGCTCGTCATTGCCCGCGGCGGGGGGGAGGCGGTCGGCGGGCGGCTGGAAGCCCGGCAGAACGCGCCACTGGAACCTCCCTCCTCCCGACCGCGGCTGCCCGACCCGGTCCTCCCCCGTCCTTTCCCGCCGCCCAACGTCGCCCCATGCCGTGCCCTCCTCCCTGCCCCCGTCCCCCCTTCCCCCGACCAATCTCCCCCGATGCTCTGAACCCGGCGGCTCCACCAGGCTTGCTCTCGCACGAGCGAGCCCCCGACCCGACCCGCCGTGCCGACGACACGGCGGGCCGTACTCTAGCGTGTACAGAGTGGCTAGATTATAGTGCGCCTTCTCGGAGGCCCTAGCCTACTAGGCATAGAGCTAGCTACAGCTGCAGCTCACTTCGCTGCCCACCTCTGATTTCTACTCTCGTCCCCGGGTAGCCACTCCCTCTCCCGCGTAGGATCTTTCCTGTGCTGCAGCTCTACTACTAGGCTAGACTTAGTTCCCGGGGTAGCGTCTTCAGTTACTTTCATATCCGAGCTCCACCCGGTCCGATGTCCGAAAGGCTTAGTCCCGTAGGCTCATCTCTCGACTTGACACAGATGGACACCTCAGTTATATCTCTAGCCATTTGTCTCGGTGTGTGCGAATTCATTAGCGTGGGCTAGGCCTGCTGCAGGCTAGCAACCTGGAACAGGGCTACGTGCATGCACGGCGGCAGCCGCGCGGCGAAGTCGCAGGCCCACTAGCTAGGAGCGCTGCGAGATGCAGAGCCGCGCGCTCAGCACTAGCTAGCTACAGCTGCGCCTTTGCCTAGCGCCCCGGCGGCGGCAAGCCCGCGCATGCGGCCGACACGCGAGGGCGGCACGCGTCCAGCGAGCGGCACTGTCGTCGGAGATCTCCGGAGCTCTCGTAGCTAGTGTCTCCGCGGCCACCCACGCACCTGCGCCGCGACCGGCCTCGGGAGAAGTCGAACGCCGAGCGCCAGGTGCGGACCAGCCCGCCGCCTGTCGCGCAGAAGCTCTTTCTGAGATGCACGGACTCCGACGAGAACGCTCACGGCCCGCGCAGGCAGCCGGGGTGCCCGCGGGTCGAACACCGCCGCGCATTCTCGGTCCCGCGGCCGCGCCCGTGCGTCCTCGCCCGAGTCGCTGCGCGCCGCCTGGATCTATGCCCTGAGTGCTCACGAAAACGCCGCTCAGGATCAGATCTTCCGCCGGGCAGCCCTCGGCGCCGCCGGCCCCGCCTCTCTGGATGTGGCCGCCCAGGGCGCGGTCTCGCTGGCGGGCGGCTCCGTGGCGCGCGGCGTGCGCTCCTTGAGTGCGGCTATCCGGGCGCGGAGCGCGGCGCCCGGCGCCGCGGTTCCAGCGGAGCGCGGCGGCAGCAACTGGTTAGGGGGGGCCTTGGGATCAGCAGGAGCTCGTAGGCCCTTTCCGCCTGGCGCGCGTCGGTAGGCGTAGATGTCGTGTAGAGTGTGTACTATTTGATATTCGAACAGAGAGTCGCCGATCCAGCCGCGCTCGGGATCTGCCTCGATTTGATCCAGTGGGGGATCCCCGCCTGCATTACCACGGCCCGCGAGGCCTCGTTTAAGCCTTGCATCTTGTGAACTATAATATGGATGGTTTTTGGACCGGAGCCCATCATGTGTAGAGACCTGGAACCACTCCTGTATCTCATCATACGGAACCTGCTGGCTGGATTAGTGCTTGCGGTCGACAGGGTGCGAATCACTAACTAACAACTTCATATTCGGAAAGAGCAGCTTCAATATACCCTGTATACAAATTTCCAGCTTTATAACTTGTTCCGGGAACGCGCCTTGCTTCGTGGCATTTGCAATCATGATGATCAAACTCGTGAACTCATGATGCTGTTTTGAGTTTATGGGCAGAGTTTCTCATTCCCGGAACGTGCTCTGAAGCTATAAATTAGTACATAGACTAATTGAAGGGTGCTCTTTCCGAATATGAAGTTCTCAGTGGGTGATTCGCGCCGTGTCAATCAGAAAAAACATGATCATGCAATTCAGGCCTCAGCCAGCAGATCCTGTAATGCAGGAGCAGTTCCAATGCTCTGCTGCCTGCGAGCTCCGGTACCTAAGTTATTTGAATCAATATCTATACGAAACCAAGCTTAAGGAAGTGCTCGCGGGCCGTGGTAATGCAGGTGAAGTGTCCCGGCTGGATCAAATCGAGGCCTTGTGCATATTTCCCGAAAGAGATTTGGGGTGCATCCTTCTTCTATTTTGTGGCAGATCGGAAACCTGGAGCCTTTGACTGAGTGACTTGCTGGTGGGTGGGTCATCAGCCTAAGGCTAGTGCCTTGTGCATATTCCCCAAGAGAGATTTCGGGAGCATCCTTCTTCTATTTTGTGGCAGATCGGAAACCTGGGGCCTTCAACTGAGTGACTTGCTGGTGGGTGGGTCATCTGCCTAAGGCTAGCGCCTTGTGCATATTCCCCCAAAGAGATTTGGGGTGCATCTTTCTTCTATTTTCTGGCAGATCGGAAACCTGGGGCCTTTAACTGAGTGTCTTGCTTTTGGGAGGGTCATCTGCGTAACGCTAGCGCCTTGTGCATATTCCCCCAGAGAGATTTGAAGTGCATCTTTCTTCTATTTTGTGGCAGATCGGAAACCTGGGGCCTTCGACTGAGTGACTTGCTGGTGGGTGGGTCATCTGCCTAAGGCTAGCGCCTTGTGCATATTCCCCAAAGAGATTTGAAGTGCATCCTTCTTCTATTTTGTGGCAGATCGGAAACCTGGGGCCTTTGACTGAGTGACTTGCTGGTGGATGGGGCATCTGCCTAAGGCTAGCGCCTTGTGCATATTCCCCGGAGAGATTTGGGAAGCATCCATTGTCTATTTTTTGACAGATCAGAAACCTGGGGCCTCCGACTGAGTGACTTGCTGTTGGGTGGGTTCATCTGCCTAAGGCTAGCGCCCTGTGCATATTCCCCCAGAGAGATTTGGGGTGCATCCTTCTTCTATTTTGTGGCAGATCAGAAACCTGGGGCCTTTGACTGAGTGGCTTGCTGGTGGGTGGGTTCATCTTCCTAATGCTAGCCCCCTGTGCATATTCCCCCAGAGAGTTTTCGGATGCATCTTTCTCCTTTTTTGTGGCTGATCGGAAACCTGGGGCCTTTGACTGAGTGATTTGCCAGTGGGTAGGCTATCTGCCTAAGGCTAGCGCCTTGTGCATATTCCCCCAGAGAGATTCGGGGTGCATCCTTCTTCTATTTTCTGGCAGATTGGAAACCTGGGGCCTTCGACTGAGTGACTTGCTGGTGGGTGGGTCATCTGCCTAAGGCTAGCGCCTTGTGCATATTCCCCCAGAGAGATTTGGGGTGCATCCTTCTTCTATTTTGTGGCAGATCAGAAACCTGGGGCCTTTGACTGAGTGGCTTGCTGGTGGGTGGGTTCATCTTCCTAATGCTAGCGCCTTGTGCATATTCCCCCAGAGAGATTTCGGATGCATCTTTCTCCTTTTTTGTGGCTGATCGGAAACCTGGGGCCTTTCACTGACTGACTTGCTGATGGGTAGGCCATCTGCCTAAGGCTTACGCCTTATGCATGTTCCCCCAGAGAGATGAGGAGTGCATCCTTCTTCTATTTTGTGGCAGATTGGAAACCTGGAGCCTTCGACTGATTGGCTTGCTGGTGGGTGGGTTCATCTGCCTAAGGCTAGCACCTTGTGCATATTGCCCCAGAGAGATTTGGGGTGCATCTTTCTTCTTTTTGTCACAGATCAGAAACCTGCGGCCTTCGACTGAGTGATTTGCCAGTGGGTAGGCTATCTGCCTAAGGCTAGCGCCTTGTGCATATTCCCCCAGAGAAATTTGGGGTGCATCTTTCTTGTATTTGCTGGCCACTTGCTAGCGCCTTGTGCATATTCCCCCAGAGAGATTTGGGGTGCATCTTTCTTCTTTTTTGTCACAGATCAGAAACCTGCGGCCTTCGACTGATTGACTTGCTGGTGGGTGGGTTCATCTTCCTAAGGCTAGCGCCTTGTGCATATTCTCCCGGAGAGATTTGAGAAGCATCCATATTCTTTTTTTTGACAGATCAGAAACCTGGGGCCTCCAACTGAGTGATTTGCCAGTGGGTTGGCCATCTGCCTAAGGCTAGCGCCTTGTGCATATTCCCCCAGAGAGATTTGGGGTGCATCCTTCTTCTATTTTGTGGCAGATAGGAAACCTGGGGCCTTTGACTGAGTGGCTTGCTGGTGGGTGGGTTCATCTTCCTAAGGCCAGCGCCTTGTGCATATTCCCCCAGAGAGATTTGGGGTGCATCTTTCTTCTTTTTGTCACAGATCAGAAACCTGCGGCCTTCGACTGAGTGATTTGCCAGTGGGTAGGCCATCTGCCTAAGGCTAGCGGGCTTGTGCATATTCCCCCAGAGAGATTTGGGGTGCATCTTTCTTGTATTTTCTGGCGACTTTCTAGCGCCTTGTGCATATTCCCCCAGTGAGATTTGGGGTGCATCTTTCTTCTTTTTTGTCACAGATCAGAAACCTGCTGCCTTCGACTGATTGACTTGCTGGTGGGTGGGTTCATCTTCCTAAGGCTAGCGCCTTGTGCATATTCCCCCCGAGAGATTTGGGAAGCATCCATCTTCTATTTCTTGACAGATCAGAAACCTGGGGCCTCCAACTGAGTGATTTGCCGGTGGGTAGGCCATCTGCCTAAGGCTAGCGCCTTGTGCATATTCCCCCAGAGAGATTTCGGATGCATCTTTCTCCTATTTTGTGGGGGATCGGAAACCTGGGGCCTTTGACTGAGTGGCTTGCTGGTGGGTGAGTTCATCTTCCTTATGCTAGCGCCTTATTCATATTCCCCCAGAGAAATTTGGGGTGCATTTGTCTTCAATTTTGTGGTGGATCGGAAACCTGCGGCCTTCAACTGATTGCTGTGCTGGTGGGTGGGTTCATCTTCCTAAGGCTAGCGCCTTGTGCATATTCCCCGGAGAGATTTGGGAAGCATCCATTGTCTATTTTTTGACAGATCAGAAACCTGGGGCCTCCGACTGAGTGACTTGCTGTTGGGTGGGTTCACCTGCCTAAGGCTAGCGCCCTGTGCATATTCCCCCAGAGAGATTTGGGGTGCATCCTTCTATTTTGTGGCAGATCAGAAACCTGGCGCCTTCGACTGAGTGACTTGCGGGTGGGTGGGGCATCTGCCTAAGGCTAGCGCCTTGGGCATATTCCCCCAAAGAGATTTGGGGTGCATCTTTCTTCTTTTTTCTGGCAGATTGGAAACCTGGGGCCTTTGACTGAGTGACTTGCGGGTGGGTGGGTCATCTGCCTAAGGCTTGCAACTTGTGCATATTCCCCCAGAGAGATTTGGGGTGCATCTTTCTGCGATTTTGTGGCAGATGAGAAACCTGGGGCCTTTGACTGGGTGACTTGCTGGTGGGTGGGTCATCTTCCTAAGGCTAGCGCCTTGGGCATATTCCCCAAAGAGATTTGGGGTGCATCTTTCTTCTTTTTTCTGGCAGATTGGAAACCTGGGGCCTTTGACTGAGTGACTTGCGGGTGGGTGGGTCATCTGCCTAAGGCTAGCGCCTTGTGCATATTCCCCCAGAGAGATTTGGGGTGCATCTCTCTTTGATTTTGTCACAGATCCTGAACCTGGGGCCTTCGACTGAGTGACTTGCTGGTGGGTGGGTCATCTTCCTAAGGCTAGCACCTTGTGCATATTCCCCCAGAGAGATTTGGGGTGCATCTTTCTTCGATTTTGTGGCTGATTGGAAACCTGGGGCCTTCGACTGAGTGACTTGCTGGTGGGTGGGTCATCTGCCTAAGGCTAGCACCTTGTGCATATTCCCCCAGAGAGATTTGGGGTGCATCTTTCTTTGATTTTTTCACAGATCCTGAACCTGGGGCCTTCGACTGAGTGACTTTCTGGTGGGTGGGTCATCTTCGTAAGGCTAGCGCCTTGGGCATATTCCCCCAGAGAGATTTGGTGTGCATCTTTCTTCTTTTTTCTGGCAGATTGGAAACCTGGGGCCTTTGACTGAGTGACTTGCTGGTGGGTGGGTCATCTGCCTAAGGCTAGCGCCTTGTGCATATTCCCCCAGAGAGATTTGGGGTGCATCTTTCTTCTTTTTTCTGGCAGATTGGAAACCTGGGGCCTTTGACTGAGTGACTTGCTTTTAGGTGGGTCATCTGCCTAAGGCTAGCACCTTGTGCATATTCCCCCAGAGAGATTTGGGGTGCATCTCTCTTTGATTTTGTCACAGATCCTGAACCTGGGGCCTTCGATTGAGTGACTTGCTGGTGGGTGGGTCATCTTCCTAAGGCTAGCGCCTTGGGCATATTCCCCCAGAGAGATTTGGGGTGCATCTTTCTTCTTTTTTCTGGCAGATTGGAAACCTGGGGCCGTTGACTGAGTGACTTGCATTTAGGTGGGTCATCTGCCTAAGGCTACTTGTGCATATTCCCCCAGAGAGATTTGCGGTGCATCTTTCTTCTTTTTTCTGGCAGATTGGAAACCTGGGGCCTTTGATTGAGTGACTTGCTGGTGGGTGGGTCATCTGCCTAAGGCTAGCACCTTGTGCATATTCCCCCAGAGAGATTTGGGGTGCATCTCTCTTTGATTGTGTCACAGATCCTGAACCTGGGGCCTTCGATTGAGTGACTTGGTGGTGGGTGGGTTCATCTGCCTAAGGCTAGCGCCTTGTGCATATTCCCCCAGAGAGATTTGGGGTGCATCTTTCTTCTTTTCTCTGGCAGATAGGAAACATGGGGCCTTTGACTGAGTGACTTGCATTTAGGTGGGTAATCTGCGTAAGGCTAGCAACTTGTGCATATTCCCCCAGAGAGATTTGGGGTGCATCTTTCTTTGATTTTTTCACAGATCCTGAACTTGGGGCCTTCCACTGAGTGACTTGCGGGTGGGTGGGTCATCTGCCTAAGGCTAGCACCTTGTGCATATTCCCCCAGAGAGATTTGGAGTGCATCTTTCTGCGATTTTGTGGCGGATCGGAAACCTGGGGCCTTTGACTGAGTGACTTGGTGGTGGGTGGGTTCATCTGCCTAAGGCTAGCGCCTTGGGCATATTCCCCCAGAGAGATTTGGGGTGCATCTTTCTTCTTTTTTCTGGCAGATTGGAAACCTGGGGCCTTTGACTGAGTGACTTGAGGGTGGGTGGGTCATCTGCCTAAGGCTAGCGCCTTGTGCATATTCCCCCAGAGAGATTTGGGGTGCATCTTTCTTCTTTTTTCTGGCAGATTGGAAACCTGGGGCCTTTGACTGAGTGACTTGCTTTTAAGTGGGTCATCTGCCTAAGGCTAGCACCTTGTGCATATTCCCCCAGAGAGATTTGGGGTGCATCTCTCTTTGATTTTGTCACAGATCCTGAACCTGGGGCCTTCGATTGAGTGACTTGGTGGTGGGTGGGTTCATCTGCCTAAGGCTAGCGCCTTGTGCATATTCCCCCAGAGAGATTTGGGGTGCATCTTTCTTCTTTTCTCTGGCAGATAGGAAACATTGGGCCTTTGACTGAGTGACTTGCATTTAGGTGGGTAATCTGCCTAAGGCTAGCACCTTGTGCATATTCCCCCAGAGAGATTTGGGGTGCATCTCTCTTTGATTTTGTCACAGATCCTGAACCTGGGGCCTTCGATTGAGTGACTTGGTGGTGGGTGGGTTCATCTGCCTAAGGCTAGCGCCTTGTGCATATTCCCCCAGAGAGATTTGGGGTGCATCCTTTTTCTATTTTCTGGCAGATTGGAAACCTGGGGCCTTCGACTGAGTGACTTGCTGGTGGGTGGGTCATCTGCCTAAGGCTAGCACCTTGTGCATATTCCCCCAGAGAGATTTGGGGTGCATCTCTCTTTGATTTTGTCACAGATCCTGAACCTGGGGCCTTCGACTGAGTGACTTGTTGGTGGGTGGGTCATCTTCCTAAAGCTAGCACCTTGTGCATATTCCCCCAGAGAGATTTGCGGTGCATCTTTCTTCTTTTTCTGGCAGATTGGAAACCTGGGGCCTTTGACTGAGTGACTTGCATATAGTTGGGTCAACTGCCTAAGGCTAGCACCTTGTGCATATTCCCCCAGAGAGATTTGGGGTGCATCTTTCTTTGATTTTTTCACAGATCCTGAACCTGGGGCCTTCGACTGAGTGACTTTCTGGTGGGTGGGTCATCTTCGTAAGGCTAGCGCCTTGGGCATATTCCCCCAGAGAGATTTGGGGTGCATCTTTCTTCTTTTTTCTGGCAGATTGGAAACCTGGGGCCTTTGACTGAGTGACTTGCGGTGGGTGGGTCATCTGCCTAAGGCTAGCGCCTTGTGCATATTCCCCCAGAGAGATTTGGGGTGCATCTTTCTTCTTTTTTCTGGCAGATTGGAAACCTGGGGCCTTTGACTGAGTGACTTGCTTTTAGGTGGGTCATCTGCCTAAGGCTAGCACCTTGTGCATATTCCCCCAGTTAGATTTGGGGTGCATCTCTCTTTGATTTTGTCACAGATCCTGAACCTGGGGCCTTCGATTGAGTGACTTGGTGGTGGGTGGGTTCATCTGCCTAAGGCTAGCGCCTTGTGCATTTTCCCCCAGAGAGATTTGGGGTGCATCCTTTTTCTATTTTCTGGCAGATTGGAAACCTGGGGCCTTCGACTGAGTGACTTGCTGGTGGGTGGGTCATCTTCCTAAAGCTAGCACCTTGTGCATATTCCCCCAGAGAGATTTGCGGTGCATCTTTCTTCTTTTTTCTGGCAGATTGGAAACCTGGGGCCTTTGACTGAGTGACTTGCATTTAGGTGGGTCAACTGCCTAAGGCTAGCACCTTGTGCATATTCCCCCAGAGAGATTTGGGGTGCATCTTTCTTTGATTTTTTCACAGATCCTGAACCTGGGGCCTTCGACTGAGTGACTTTCTGGTGGGTGGGTCATCTTCGTAAGGCTAGCGCCTTGGGCATATTCCCCCAGAGAGATTTGGTGTGCATCTTTCTTCTTTTTTCTGGCAGATTGGAAACCTGGGGCCTTTGATGAGTGACTTGCTGGTGGGTGGGTCATCTGCCTAAGGCTAGCGCCTTGTGCATATTCCTCCAGAGAGATTTGGGGTGCATCTTTCTTCTTTTTTCTGGCAGATTGGAAACCTGGGGCCTTTGACTGAGTGACTTGCTTTTAGGTGGGTCATCTGCCTAAGGCTAGCACCTTGTGCATATTCCCCCAGAGAGATTTGGGGTGCATCTCTCTTTGATTTTGTCACAGATCCTGAACCTGGGGCCTTCGATTGAGTGACTTGGTGGTGGGTGGGTTCATCTGCCTAAGGCTAGCGCCTTGTGCATATTCCCCCAGAGAGATTTGGGGTGCATCTTTCTTCTTTTCTCTGGCAGATAGGAAACCTGGGGCCTTTGACTGAGTGACTTGCATTTAGGTGGGTAATCTGCGTAAGGCTAGCAACTTGTGCATATTCCCCCAGAGAGATTTGGGGTGCATCTTTCTTTGATTTTTTCACAGATCCTGAACTTGGGGCCTTCGACTGAGTGACTTGCGGGTGGGTGGGTCATCTGCCTAAGGCTAGCACCTTGTGCATATTCCCCCAGAGAGATTTGGAGTGCATCTTTCTGCGATTTTGTGGCGGATCGGAAACCTGGGGCCTTCGACTGAGTGACTTTCTGGTGGGTGGGTCATCTTCGTAAGGCTAGCGCCTTGTGCATATTCCCCCAGAGAGATTTGGGGTGCATCTTTCTTCTTTTTTCTGGCAGATTGGAAACCTGGGGCCTTTGACTGAGTGACTTGCTTTTAGGTGGGTCATCTGCCTAAGGCTAGCACCTTGTGCATATTCCCCCGGAGAGATTTGGGGTGCATCTCTCTTTGATTTTGTCACAGATCCTGAACCTGGGGCCTTCGACTGAGTGACTTGCTGGTGGGTGGGTCATCTTCCTAAAGCAAGCATCTTGTGCATATTCCCCCAGAGAGATTTGGGGTGCATCTTTCTTCGATTTTGTGGCTGATTGGAAACGGCCTGACGAGGACCTGGTGGGTATCTGCAGTGACTTGCATATCCCAAGGTTGAGCACTTTCTGATTGTGCATGACTGCCTTGCTGAGTACTTCTGTGGTGGGTCACTCTAAGGCTAGCGCTTGTGCATATTCCCCAGAGAGATTCTGGGGTGACGGTGACTTCTTTTAGGTGGTCATCTGCCTAAGGCTAGCACCTTGTGCATATTCCCCCGAGGATTTGGGTGCATCTTCTTTGATTTGTCACAGATCCTGAACCTGGGGCCTTCGACTGAGTGACTTGCTGGTGGGGGGTCATCT
>QPMI01000389.1:0-19840 GCA_004431415.1 Cyanophora paradoxa | reverse complement strand
ACGTCCGCCGCCCGTCCGCCAAGCCTGCTCCGCGCCGCTCGGGCCGCGGCTAGCAGCGCTGCATTGGTGATAGACTCCAAATGCGGGATGGCGCGCGGTCGCTCGTGCCTCTTGCCGCGCCGGACGGCCGCGGGCCGCCGCTTCGGCCACCGGCGCTCGCTGACATCACGCGCCCTGCTTGCCGCAGATGAAAGAGAAGCTCGGGAAGCCTCTGCAGGAGTTCGTGGGAAAGCCGCTGCAGGAATTCGTCGGGAAGCCGCTCCAGCAGGTCGGCGGCCAGATCCAGGCCGGCATCCAGCAGGGCGTCGACAAGATCCTGGAGAACGAGCAAGTGAAGAAGATCAGGAAGCGGCTGCCGCCGCGGCGGTGTTCGCGATCCACCTGGGACGACCTGCGCCTTTCGCCTTAACGGTATGGGTGGCGAAAGCCTCCTCCGTCCATGCATTGAAACCCTACTGTCCTGACCTGCCGATCCAGGTCCTGATCGCCTTCGCGGTTACCTCAACTATTTCAAGAGGGTCAGAAGTCTCAATTTGTAGACCTCCTCAGATAGACCTTGGGGCTTGAGATAGTCCCCAAGGGCGACATGTCTTGTCTTTGGCGATATTATTACGGAGAGCGAGCTGACTGTGAATCTGTTGCGGTGCAGACTCAAGACATTCATGCTGTCTCCTACCCGCGGCGGCGGCAACTCGACCTTCTCCATCTACCTCAACGTCCAAACGATCAACCAGACACGCAGCGCATCACCCTGGCCGCCCCGGCCCCCGCCCCCTTCCTCCTCCGCCTCTCACCCCGCTCCTCACCCGCGCAGGAGGCGAGATCTTCAACTACGACCCCAGGATCATAGACGGCAGAAGGAGAGTTCGAAAAGCGTTCGTCATTCGATATTCGGCGGTGCGGGGGCGGCGTGGCGGCGGGCGGCGGGAGCTGAGGCGGGGCGCAGGAACACGATCGTGATCAACTACGGAAGAACACGCTGCTGACGACTTCGGGTGAACCTGCGCCTCCTCAACGGCTCCAACACCGACTACCCTTCGACAACTACGCCTCGCTGATGACGCTCCAGGCGCGCGGGGCGCGGCGGCGGGGCGCGGGCGGGGCGGGCGGGGCGACGCGGGGCGCAGGTGACATCACGGACGGAGCTGGAGGGCGGCGCGCCGACTTCAACCTCGTGCTCGAGAGCCGCTCGTCAACGGCTTCAAGGCCGTCTTCCCCGACCCGCCGACCCCGGCCGCCTCCTCCGCTCCTCCCCGGCGCCAAGTCCGTCCACATGTCCGTCCGCCGCACCGGTCCGCTCCCGCCCGCCCCGCCGCGCCGGGCCTGCGCCGTGGGCGGGGGGCGAGCGGGGCGCAGGATCTTCATCATGTACCCGATCTTCATCATCTGCGGATGTGGGCGGTGTCGATCGTGGCGTTCACGCTGCGGCGCGCGTCGCCATCTACCGCAACCGCAAGGCCGAGCTCCCATGCTCATCGTCTACTCCGGCATGACCTTCGCGCTGCCGATGTTCCGCAACTCGGCGCCCCTGGCGCCGCCCATCGGTGCCTGATGGACTTCGCCTCGTTCTTCTGGACGGAGATCATCACCATCACCTCCTTCATCATGATCTTCTCCACCTTCATCCTCCAGAAGGTGCCCCGCCCCAGCCCCCGCCGCCCAAGCCCCGCTCATCCCTCCCTCCACCCCCTCAGTCCGGGCCCCGCCGTCGCCCGCCGCCCCAAGCCCCCGCGCCCACCCCGACATCCCCCTCCTCCCCTCCTTGCGCCGCAGCCGTCGCCTCCGCCTCCGCCTCCTCACCTGTCCCAGCCCGGGCGACAAGCGGCCGCCCGAGGCGAGGGCACGAGCGCCCGGCGGCGGGGCGGCCCATGGCGCAGGCTGGGGCGGGGCGGGGCCGGGCGGGCGGGGCACGGGGGCCACGAGGAGGAGCCGCAGGACCGGACCAGGACGTCGAGGGTGCGCGTCCGCGCCCCGCGCCCGCCCCGCGTCGCCATCGCCCTCACGCGCCCAGGCTCCTGCCTCTACGGCGACGACGAGAAGGCCACCGCATTTGGCGGGCACGCCACCACCCGGCGCCGCATGCCGCCCCGCCCGCCGCCCCCGCCCCCGCCCCGCCCCGCCCCGCCCCGCCGGCTCCCGCTGCCGCGGGAACGCTGCCGGGCCGGCTGACAACCCGTTCATCTAGAAGTTTACTCGAACGCATCTACTGCATTCTGTGGGTTCTTCGAGGGGGAGCCCCAGCGGCCGGCGCCGAAGGCGATGTGGGGAGGGGGCGGCGTTGCGGGCCCCTGGGGGCGCGGGGTAGCCGATGGCGACGACGGCCATGGGCTCGGCGTCGTGGGGGATGCCGGCCGCCCGGCGGAGGCGCCCTCCTCGAAGCCCGCCATCTGCCCCGCCCCGCGTGAGCACGGCCCGGCCGCGCGGGGCGGGCCGGGCTGGGGCGCGCCTGGAGGGAGGCGAGGCCGAGGGAGGCTGCGCGCAGCTCGAGCGCCATCGCCGCCGCCCCCGCGTCGTACCCTGCGCCCCGCCACCCGCCTCGAGCCCCACCGAGCCGCCCCGCGTGGCTCGGCGGGCGGGCGCACGGCGCCACTCGTTGGGCTGCCCGACGGGCCCCGAGTGGAGGAAGTTCTTGCAGGCGCACACAGCGACGAGCGCCGAGGCGTTCTTCACGTTCTCCTGATTCTTCGGCATCAGGCTCGCCAGCATGCCCTCCCAGCCCTCCCCGCCCTGCGCCAGCCGACGTCAACGTCATCGCGCCTCGCGCCTGCGCATGCGAGCACTGGCGCGTGCTGTGCGACGCACATTGAGAGCGACAACAAACCGAAATGGCTGCTCGTTGTATGCGGAGGGCGCCAACTGGCCTGCCTTCAGACAGCTCAAGATCTGATCGGCCGTCGCGTCCGGCTCGCGTCGAAGCCCTGCGGGCGAGCGATCTCAGTGAGGTCTCGCAGAAACGCGTTCGATGAGCGCCTAACGAGCTCCCGCAGGCTGACGCTTCCGGTGAACGCTGCGACGAGTCGCGGCGCACCGGCACGAGAATCGCCGGTCCAGGGCCTCCCGCACCGGCACATCGTCGCCGGATGCTCGTACCAGCAGCGCGTCACTCGGCGCAAACGTGCGGTGCGGCCTCGGGCTGCTCGGACAGCGCGACGTCGGCGTCGAACGGCTGCTGCAGCTGGAGCTGCGCCATCGCGATCGCAGCGCCTGACCGGGTGAGCGGTGAGCGTCCAGCGCTGGACGCGCGGTGCGGAGCCGGCGCCAGCGGGCACGAAGGCCATGGCGGCGTCAGTTGGTGCGTCAAAGCGTTCGCCCTCGTACCCGGTCCTTGCCCCCTCCCCACCCCCCGCCTCCTTCCCCCCCCAGAAAGACAGCGCCGAGAGAAAGGAAAGAAGTGCAATATTACAGGGGGAGGCGGGCTGGGGGGGCCGGCGCGGGGTGGGGAGCCAGGGGGCTACCGGGAGAAGGCGACCTTGATGCCTGCGGCGTCGGCCTTGGCCTGGATGTCGGCGAGGCGACGGAGAGCTGCGCCGCCTTGTCCAGGTCCGACTCGGTCACCAGCGGCACGCTGCTCTTCCCGATCATCTCCCGCGCCGCCTCCACGTTCGTCCCTGCGCCCCCAGTTGGCCGCCGCCGCGGGGCGGGGCGGGGCGGGGGCGGGCCCTGGAGGCGGACGACGATGGGATGCGCATCTTGACCTGGGAGGCGGCCTCGATGATCCCCTGCGCGATGATGTCGCACCGCATGATGCCCCGAAGATCTGCCGGCCCCCGCCCGCCCCGCCGCGTCGGCGGCTGCGGGCGGGCGGGGCGGGGCGGGCACGTTGACGAGGATGGCCTGGACGCGGGGGTCGGCGTTGAGGATCTTGAAGGCCTCGGTCACCTGCTTCGCGTTCGCGCCGCCCCCGACGTCGAGGAAGTTCGCCGGGCTCCCGCCGTAGAGCTTGATGATGTCCATCGTCGCCATCGCGAGGCCGGCCCCGTTGACGAGGCACCCGATGTTGCCGTCCAGGCCGATGTAGTTGAGGTCGAATTCGGCGGCCTGCACCTCGCGGGCGTCCTCCTGCGAGGTGTCCCGCCGCGCGAAGACCTCCTTCTGCCGGAAGCCGGCGTTGTCGTCGAAGTTCAGCTTCGCGTCCACACACAGTACTGCCCCCCGCGCGTCAGCCCCCGCGTTCGGCCCCTGCGTCCAGGGGCGGGCGGGGGGCACCGTCGCCGGTGGGCGTCTCAGCGAACGGGTTGATCTCCACCAGCGTCGCGTCCGACTGCGCGCCGCCTCGACGCCCGCGGGGGCGGCGCGGGGCGGGGCGGGGGCGGGGCGGACCTTGATGAAGAGGGCGTAGAGCTTCTCGATCTGCTCCTGGGCGGCGGGGACGCAGGCGGCGCTGAAACCCATGGCCTTGGCGAGGCGCAGCGTCTGCTCCTTCGACGGGCCCTTCGTGATGTCCACCGGCTCCTGCGCCCCGCCGCCCCGCTCGCCCCGGACCCGCCCGCCGCCGCCCGCAGCGCGTGGCGCGTACGGTGAAGATGAGGTGCGGGGTGGCCGCCGCGACGCCCTCGATGTCCACGCCGCCGCGCGGGCTGCCGGGCGCCCTCAGGGGCGGCGGGGGCGGCGGGGCGGGGGCCGCGCCTGCCGACGAGGACGGGCCCGCCGTGCTTGCGGTCCATGAGGATCGCGAAGTAGGACTCCTTGCGCAGGTAGACGCGCTCCGTGACGTACACCTTGTTGCACGGCCGCCCCTCCGCCCCCGTCTGCTTCGTCACCAGCCGCTGGCCCAGCATCTTCGACGCGATCTCCCTCGCGTCCTTCGCCCTGCGCCGCCCCGCGTCGGCCACGCCGCCCCTCGCCCCGCCCCCTCCGCCCCCCGCACTCCGTGCAGATGTGGACGCCGCCCTGGAAGCCGTTGGTGAACTTGCCGAGGCCACGCCCGCCGGCCAGCACTTGCGCCTTCACGACCACGTCCTGCACGTCTGCGTACGCGTCCGCGGTCGGCCGTCGGGGCCCGTGTGGGGCAGATTGCGTGGGGCGCACTGAGCTCTTTGGCCGCCTTCTCCGCCTCCTCGGGCGTCTTCGCGACCTGGCCCTTCGGCACTTTGATGCCGAAATCCCGCATGAGCTCCTGGCTCTCGTGCTCGTGCAGGTTCAGCCGGCGGACGGCCTGCATGTTGAGGCCGCCGGCGGGGCGCAGGGACTGCGAGAAAGCATACGGAAAGGACCGGGACGTCAGCGTACTCCCGATACCGGTCGCGAGCCCGGCTTTGGCGCCACGGGATCCCCGGGCGGCGTCTCTTACGCCATTCGGCCCGCCAACCCGCTATGGCGCCCGTCGTCCGCGGAGGGTCGAGCCGGATCGCAAGACGCACCCGTGCCGCACGTCCGAGGGCGGAGAACATGGCTGCGGCGGGCGGCGGATTGCGAAAGTCTAGTCGGGGGTAGAGCTTCCTCCGGTTTGGCTGGGGTACCGGCAGAGCTTCTCTCTGCGGCGATGGAGCTCTCACATTACGACGTTGTCCAAGCGTCAGACTTGCCTCCAAGCGTGCGCGAGGCGGTAGCCGCAACTCTCGGCGATGCGGCCGTGTGCGGCGGTTTCGTCACGCCGGAGACGTCTGCATCATATGTCTTCCTAGCAGCAGCTTCATCTGTAGGACCGCCCCGCCTGTTCATCTGGAAAGCGCTCGCTGGTCAGCAGAGTGTCGTGAGCCACGAGCTTCCGGGCGAAGACGCAGGCAGGTGCGCTTTGCGCAGACGGGAGGCGGCTTGAATGGCGAGATGGGACTGCGCCTCGCGCCGCGCTCGCTCGGCAACTGCACGCGCAGCCGCTCACACCCGCGCAGCTACAATCGCCGAATCACCACAATCCCGCTCGGCTCGAGCGCAGCGGACTTCGGTATGCTCGCCTGTACGGCCGCAGGAACCTTCCGCCTGTTCCGGCGGTACGCGCGCTCCTCGCGCGTTGGCGGGAGCAGGGCGGCTGAGGGGCGGCAGGCCGCTGCGCGCGGGCTTCTCGTACGAGGACGGGAGCGTGGAGCTGGGGGCGTCGGCGACGGTGGAGTGCGTGGCGGGGTTCCCGTCGGGGGCGCTGGTGGCGTGCAGCGACGGGGCCCTCATCCAGCTCGCCGTCCCCGCCGACCCCTTCCAGCCCCTCCAGCAGACCCGCCTCGCCCGCCACGCCGGCATCGTCAGCGCCCTCCTCGGCAGCCTCCGCCGCGGCCGCCGCGGCCCCGCGCAGGCCTCGCCCGTCGCGGCGCTCGCGGCGGGCCGGACGGGCGGGGCGGGGGCAGGCGCTCTGCTTCAAGGGCGACGAGGCGGCCACCGTCGAGCGCTACACCGTCGGCCTCGACGCCCCGCCCGCGTGCGTCCCCGCCCCCGCCTCCCTCCCCGCCCCCGCCGAGCTCGCGGCGGCCGCAGTTCGCGGGGGAGTCGCCCCTGGCAGCGCGGCTGCGGGCGGAGGTGCCGGGGGAGTACGCGGGGCGGTGGGCGTCGGTGCAGGTGGCGGACGCGGCGCTCGTCGGGGGCGCGCTGCACGTGCTCGCCGTGCACGCGCTGGAGGCCCCCGGGCCAGCCCTCCTCTCCCTCCACGCCCTCGACCCCGCCGCCGTCGGCTCCCTCCCGCCCCCGGGGGCCGCCCTCTGGTGCCGCGACCTCCCCGCGGGGGCGCTGCCGGCGGAGGAGCTGCCCGGGGCGCGGCTGCAGCTGGTGGCGGGGCGGGCGGGGACCGAGGCGCGGCCCTTCGTGCTGCTCCCCTCGTGCTGCGTCCTCCCCGACGGCGAGCTCCTCCCCGCGCGCCCGGCGCCTTCCTCGCGGCGGGGCCCCTCCCCGGGGGCGCCGGCCCCGCCCTCCTCCACTCCCGCCGCGGCCTCCTGCGCGCCGCCTCCCTCTACGAGGAGCCCCGCGCGCCCTCCGCCGCCCCCTCCCCCTCCCCCGCGCCCCCGCCCCGGCCTCCCCTCGGCCTCCTCGTTCGGGGGGCGGGGAGGCGGAGGGGCGCTGGGGCACGCGCTGCGGCTCGCGGTGGAGGGGCGCGTCGAGGCGGCCCGCGCCCTCGCCCGCCGCCAGCTCGACGCCGACCCCGCCGCCTTCGCCCGCTCCGCCGCCGCACTCGACGCCGCACTCGCCCACCAGCGGCCCGCCGCCGACGAGGCCTGGGCGGGGGCCGGCCCCGCGCCCCGCGGGAGCCCCATGCTCGAGCGCGCCCTGCGCGAGCGCCTCGCACGCCACGACGCCCTCGCTGAGGCCCTCCGGCCCCTGCCCCTCGGTCCGCACCCGCCCCGCCCCCGACCCCGCCCCGCCGCTGAGCGCCCTGCAGCGGAGGAGACGCGGAGGGGGCTGGTGGAGACGGGGCAGCGGCTGCGGGCGGCGGTGGCGGGGCGGGCGGTGCAGAACACGCTGGCGGCGGCGGCGGCGGCGGGGCGCTCGCAGTCGGAGGCGCCGCTGCGGCTCGTGGAGGAGGCGATCGAGGAGGCGGTCCAGGGGCGCCTCGAGCACTGGGCCGCCTCCGTCTCCCCCTTCGACGTCTACTACAGCGAGGCCCCGCGCCTCGAGGCCGCCCTCGCCGCCCTCCTCCCCCGCCTCCAGCGCGACCCCTACGCCCGCCCCGAGCTCGCCCCCTCCGCCTCCTTCGCCGCCAACAGGTGCCCCGCCCCGCCCCGCCCCGCCCCGCCCGCCACCGCGCCGACGGTGCGGCAGCTTCGCGCTGGCGCTCCTGCGCCCCTCCGCCATCCTCCACGAGCTCTCGTGCGCCCCGCGCCCGCCCCGCCCCGCCCCGCTCCGCCCTTCCCGCGTCTGACATCCGGCCAGGCACCCGCCGGGCGCCTCGCCGGAGTACCTGCCGCCGTGGGCGGGGCGGCGTGGTGCGCGTGCCAGGGGGCGTGGGTGCGGGGCGGGGGTGCGAGGGCGGGGGCGGGGCGCAGGGCGACGGGGCGGTGGAGCAGCTGGTGGGGCGGGCGCTGGAGGCGGTGGGGCCCCGGGGCGCACCGCGAGGGGCTCGCGAGGCACGTCGCCGAGCTCGGCGCCGTCCTCCTCGACGCCCTCGCCCTCCAGGGCGCCCCCGTCGCCCAGCCCCGCGCCGCCCTCGTCCGCGCCCTCTGGCGCACCTGCCGCGACGCGGCGCGGGCGATGGCGCTGGCGGAGCGCACGGGGGACCTGCGGGCCCTCGCGGAGCTGCTCGTGGCGGGGAGCGACGGCTCGGAGGGCGCCCCGCTCCTCTCCCGCGAGCAGGCCGACGCGCACCTGCGGGAGCTCCTCGCCCGGCGGGGCCCCGACTTCGCGGGCCCGCTCCTCGCCTTCTACGCCGACACGGGCCGCACGGGCCGGCTGCTGGAGGCGGCGCGCGAGCCCGAGCTCGCCGGCGAGGTCGAGCGCCTCGCCGCCGCGCGCCCCGGCCTCCGCGCCCTCCTCCTCCTCCAGGCCGGCCGCCTCGACGAGGCCGCCCCCGCCCTCGCCGCCACGGCCGCCCCGCCCCGGGCCGCGACCCCGCCCGCTGCTCGGCGCTGCTCGCCCTCGCCAAGCTCGCCGCCCTGGGGCGGGCCCCGCGGGGCCCCCGCCCTCGCCGCCCTGCGCGGGGACGAGGCCCTCGTGCGCGCCGTCGCCCTCGCCAACGAGGTCGCCGCCGCCGCCCGCGCGGAGCCCATCCACGCCCTCCCCACGCCCCGCGGGTCGTCGCCGCCTGCGCGCGCCTCGCGGGGGCGGACCCCGAGGGCCCCCGCCGGCTCCTCTCGGCGGCCCTCGGGCTCTTCGCCTCGTGCGGGGCGCGCCTCGAGGAGGAGGGGCCGGGGAGGACCTGGCGCCCCTCTGGCTCGAGGCGGTGCGCGCCGACGAGGCGGCCTGGCGCGAGCTCGCCGCCGCGGGGGAGCTCCCCGACGCGGCGGCGCGGGCGGCGTGCGAGGGGACCCTCTTCTTCGCCGCCGCCCGCGAGCTCTTCGCCCGGGGCGCCCCCGGGGTCGTCCTCGAGCCCCTCGAGGAGCTCTGCGCCGCCGCCGCCGCCGCCCTCGGCCCCGCCCTCCCCCTCTGGCTTCGCCGCGCCGCCGCCGAGGCCCGCGCCGATGCCCCCGCCCCCGCCCTCGCCCCCGCCGCCGGCTAGCGCCCCGCCTCTAAAGTGCAGCGCTGGCGCTCGCTGGCTGTCAAAATATGGCAGCGGGTAGCAGCTGCAGTTCTCTAGCTGCCGGCCCGGGGGTGCGCTCCGTCTTCCAAAAGGTTGCGCGCGCGGCCGACCATACATTTTTATCCACTTTTGAAGGTCAAAGTGGGAAGAAAGAGAGTATAGATACTAGAAGGGAAAAGGAAGGGAGGGCGCGTTCCCACTCGGGAAAACCCGGGAAGGACACCGCCGGTGGGGTTGCAATTGACTTCTTTTGGACCGACCATGCAACTGCAGCGCTCTGGCTGCAGTTCATCCCTCTTCATTTCATTGGGAGGTCCCGTACGCGTCCGCGTGCGCCCGCGGCGCGCGTTGCGAGCGTGCCCGCGGCCGAGGGCACCGGCACACCCGGGGCCCGCGTTCGAGCGCGTTTACGAAGAGCGCCGCGCATGCGCGTGTTCGTGCACAGATCTGGATCTAGACCGTCGAGCTCGAGCGCTAGCTATAGCGCGAGCCGCCGGCCGGCCTCGCACGCCGCGCCAAACCCCGCGAGCCGCGCGCCGACACCCGGCAAAAAGTGGACGGCTAGCCCCACGAGGACTTGAACCTCGCACCTCCGGTGTGTGCGTCCGGCGCTCTACCCATGAGCTATGGGGCTTTCTGTCGGCGGAAGGCGTTCAGACGAACATCGACTAGAGCGCGATATCGATTTGATCGGACAAGTGATCCTGTTTGCCCCCCCCCCCCCCCCTCCCCGGAGACCCGCCGGGGTGCGCGATTAAGATCGCCATCCGGGGGCGTCCGGGGGCTCGCCGCTGCTACTGATGGATACGACAAAGACGGCAGCACCGCGACCTGCGAGCGCCCAGGGTCCAGGTGCGGCTTCGCTTCGTCGCACCGCGCACTGATCCGGGCCGCCGCCCGACGCTCACTGCTTGTTCCGCGGGCAGCAATCCAGATCGGTGCGCTTGAAAACTCTAACTTTCAAGCACACTAACGTGTGGGCACGCCCTGCGTGCACCACCGCGTGCGCGCCTCCCGCCCCCGGCCCCTCCGCCGCCGCCGCCGCCGGGCCGACGGGTGGCCGCGGGGTGCAGGCGATGGTCTTCCAGATCAAGGAGGAGCAGCGGGAGCAGCGGGAGCGGGCGGTGCGGCCGCGGGCGGCGTCGGTGAGCGAGCCGAGCACGGCGCGCTCGACCGCCTCGTCGGCCTCGAGCGCCACCGCCACGGGCACCGCCCGCACCGTCTCCTCCTCCGCGGCCTCCTCGCTCAGCTCCCGCCGCTCCTCCGCCTCGGCCGCCCTTCCGAATCCTCAGGCCTAGGCCGGCGCCCGGACCGCCGGGCCGGCGGCGCCTCCGCTGCGACACGGGTCAGATCTGCAGCTCCTGTCCTAAGCTAAAGGTGGCGCGGATGAGCTGTTACATGGTATTCGAGCAGATGTGTGTTACATGGTATTCGAGCAGATTTTTGACAGCCTCGTCCACTGTTACGCCAGCGGCCGAGCTCTGACGTTTGCGTGCATCGCGCAGTGAGCGCCCTCGTCAGCCTGCCCCCTCGCCTCTTCCGGGGCCCGAACTTCACGGCGTTAGCGAGCTCCGACTTCCCCTCGAGGTCGCCTCCGCGCCCATCCCCCCCGCCCGTCCCCCGCCCCGCCCTTCCCCCTTTCCCCCCCCCCCCCCACACACACACACACACACACCAAAAAAAATCATCCTCTGCCCTTCCACCCGCCCCCAACCGCCCTTCTGATATCGGGCCGCTGCAGGATGACGACGGGGCGCTGGAGGATGCATTCGGCGGGGAGGATGACGGGGCCGCCGGGGGGTACGCCTTCGTGGAGACGTGGGCCGTCGCGGACCGCCACGCCCGCCTCTGATCGTGATCTTCAGCTAGACCGAGGCGTGGGCCCCCAATCTGGATTCCCCTCCCAAGCTGACAGCTTGTTGGGGAAGGGAATGCGGATGCGCCTCTCAGCGGCTCATCATCATTCCTTGCCGTTCCGATCCCTCAACGCAGAGGGTGAGGGCGCTGAGTTTTAGGTGCCACGGGCCGGGAAAGGCTTGAGGAGGACTGTGACCTTCAAGGCTTATAGCCACTGAGCTACGAGGCTATAGCTATAAGCCGCGACCCCGGTCACCTGGCCACTCGGAGAGTTGCGATTGCCGCAGTGCCGGACCAGTCGGACCAGACCGTGGCCAATCGATTCAAAAGTTTTGCCGCAGTGCATGATTTGTGCTTGCAATTGCAATTGCAACTGCCAAGTCACTTAAGCTTGAAGTTGGCCATGGTCGAAACTCCGTGAATCCGGAACCTCCGAGGCTCGACTCGGCGAGCTCGAGCCTCTCGGAGCCTCATGCATATCATAGTATGATTCAATGATTACTGGCATGGAATTTGGCGCCGGGGCCGGGCCCGGCGGGGCGGCACCATATGGCATTTTCGAATTCCGAAGTTTGGAACTTTTTCGCCGAGTCGGAACTCATGTAACTTGCCAGGTGGGAGCCTGTGGGGGGCACTCCGGACCGGATCAGTGATGATCATGATCAGCGACCGCCCGCGGCCGCGCAGGCTGCTATACTACTATACATTTAAGCTATAGGCCTCGAGTACTGTACAAGCTTGAACTGTACAACTCGCGCGTCACCCGGTGACCGCGACATGTACATGAGGAGACTCGGCGCGGAGAGGGAGCTCGAGTCGGGGGCTAGGCGGGGGCGGGGTGCGCGGGGGCGGGCTCCGGGAGGTCGAGCTTGTAGGTGTGGAGGCGGGCGTCGGGGCGGGCCGCCTCGTCGAGCTCCGCGTCCGCCGCCTCAGCGCTCTCGTGCACGTACGCGGGGCGCAGCACGGGGCGCACGCGGACCCCGCCGCGGTCCTCCCGCAGCAGCGCCCGCCGCTCCTCGACCAGCCCCGCCAGCACCTCCTCCGCCCCGGCCTCCTCCTGCGCACGCTCTCTCGCGGGGGAGCGGGGCCGGCGGGGCGGGGCCGGCGCACGGGGGCGACGACGATGTGGGTGACGGCGGGGCAGAGGCGCGGGGCGACGCGCGCGCCCCGCGCCAGCGCCACCTCCTTCGTCAGCCGCACCTGCGAGCCCCGCACGCCCTCCCTGCCCCCCCGCCCCGTTTGCCCATTGCGGGGCGGGGCGGGGCGGGGCGGGGGCGGACTGGGGGAAGTAGAAGACGTGGAGGCGGAAGCAGTTGCCGGCGGCGAAGAGAAGCGCATCTCGCGCCTCCTGGTCGAGCGGAGAGTCCGCCCCGAAGAGCAGCCGCCGCATGCGCCACTCCCCCTCGAGCGCCTCCAGCCCCTCCCGCTCCTCCACCGGCACCGTCCGCTCGTCGTCCGGCACCCGCGCGAGGATCTGCAGCGCCGCTCGGGGCGGCCCGGCAGAGGAGGGGGCGGGCGCGGGGCGGGCACGGGGCGGAGGGCGTCGGGGCCCGTGGGCTCGGTGTAGGAGTCCCCGAAGGGGTCGAAGGCCTCCCGCAGCCGCGCCGCGGTGGCCGCCGAGGCCCGCACGATGTGCGCGTGCGTCGGGGGCACCCGGCGCCCCTCCGCGGCGCACTCCTCGAGCCACGAGGCCCGGAGCACGTCGACGTCGGGCGTGTTCGCCGCCCCGCGGCGCAGGCTCTCCAGCAGCCCCACCACCGACGGCACTGCGCCCCGCTCGCCCCCCGGGGGGCGGCGCGCGGCACGCGTAAGGGCGGACCCTTGAGGACACCGTCACCGCCGGCGAGGAGGACGGCGTCGGGCGGGTGCTGCCCGTGCGCCGACGAGAGCAGCTTGCCCCCCAGGGCCGCCACTCGCCGCTCCGCCTCCGCCTTCGCCCCCGGCGGCTGCCCGTACACCACTGCGCCGCGTGAGCCCCCCTCCCGCCCCGCGCCGCCCGAGGCGCGCGCACCGAAGGAGGCGCCCTCGAGGGCGGAGGAGCAGCGCGCGACGCCGCTGACGTCCGTCGGGCGCAGGTGCGGCAGCAGCGCCTCCGACTGCGCCCCCGCTCGTCCCGCGCGGCGCGGAGCGGGGCGGGGCGAGGCGGGCGGGGCGCACCACGGAGGTGGGGCCGCGGGGCGCCGCCTCCTTCTTGCGCTTCTTGCGGGAGGCCTCGCCGCCGCGGCCCGCCCAGCGCCGCCGCCCCCGCCCTGCGTGCCCTGGGTCCCCTGCGTGCCGGCGTCGCCGGCGGCCTCCTCGGCGGCGGCCTCGTCGCCTCCGCTCTCGCCGCCCTCCTCCCGATCCAGCGCCTCCCGCGCCGTCCCGGGGAAGACCCCGCCCGCCGCTCCTCCATCGTCCGCTTCAGCACTGCCCCGCCCCGCCCCCTCGGCCCCGCGCGAGGCGCGGCGCGGCGGGGCGCGGCGCGGCGGGGCGGGCGCACTGCGGAGGTCCATGGCCTCCCACCAGCTCTTGTCCCGCCGCACCCGCTGGAAGCGGGGGAAGCGCAGCGTGCTGCCCGCCGTGGGCGCGGGGCCGGCGAAGGAGCGCGGGGGGCGGAGCGCGGGGGCGTACGCCTCGGCGCGGTAGAGGTCGCTCGGGCAGGCGATGACCTCGTAGGCGCGCACCTCGATCACCACATTCGCCTCGCGCGGGTCCACCCAGTAGCGCGGCCGGTCGTCCGCACGGGGCGCCCAGTCCCGCCCCGCCCACCACTCCGGCGGCGGGCTCCGGTGGTCGTACTGCCTGCGCGGGGCTCGAGGGGGCGCCGGCGGAGCAGGGGCCGGGGGGGGCGGGGCGGGCTTGAGGTGGGGCTTGAGGAGGTTGCGGAGCTCGGTGAGCTCGGCGGCGTTGAAGCCGCTGCCGACCTTGGCGAAGGAAAGGAACTGGCGGGGTCGCTCCTGCGGGTTGCTCGCGGGGCGGCACACCCCCAGGAGGAAGCCGGCGATGTCGCCCCCGCGGTAGCGGGCGCCCGTCCCCAGGTAGGCCCCCAGCACGACGAGGTCGAGGTCTGTCGCCGTCTCGTCCATGTAGTCGGGCTTGATCTTGGCCCAGGCGCGCCGGTCCGCCGGCTCGTACGCGCTCTCCGCGTCCTTGAGGATGAGGCCCTCGAAGCCGTCGCGCACGGTGCGGTCGAAGGCGTCGACGACGTCGTCCACGCTGGGGCGCCCCGGGCCGCCCCAGGCGACGTCCGGCGCCTCGACGAGGCGGGGGCGGGCCTCGAGGACCTGCCAGAGGCGCTCGCGGCGCTCGCGGAGGGGCCGCCCCAGCAGCGACTCCCCGTCCACGTAGAGCAGGTCGAACGCGATGTCTGCCCGCCGCCCCGTCGAGGCCGCAGCCGAGAGGCGCGGCGCAGGCGGCGCGCGACAGCGGCGGCGGCGCAAAGGATACAGACCATCTCGTGGGTGCCCCGGCCGTCGAAGTTCTCTGCCGCGTGCGTCAGGCGCCGGGGGGAGGCGGGGGGCGGGAGAGGCGGGCGCGCCCTTGCCGCGGATGGAGGCGAAGGGGGCCTGCGGCACGGCGCGTGAGCGGGCGTGCTCGGGGCGGGGCGGGGGCGCGGGGGGCGGGCACCCAGACGCCGTTGACGTTGTCCCAGACCATCATCTCGCCGTCGATGACGCAGGAGCGGGCCTTGACGAGGCCCGCCTCCGCCAGCCGCCGCTTGAAGCCCTCCGTCTCGAAGTTCGCCTCGTGGCAGTTCCTGCGCATGCGCCCCGTCAGCTGCACGCCCCGCGCCGCCCCGGGGCGCGGGGCGGGGCGAGGGCGGGCCGGGAGTAGAGCTCGACGCGGTCGTCCTGCTTGTGGATCATGATGCGGTCCCCGTCGTACTTGCTCTCCACCACCACCCCGCCCTCCCGCCGCCCCAGCCACGCCTTCACCTGCCCCCGCCCCCGCCCCTCGCTCGGCGCGCGCGGGGCCGGCCCCGGCGGGGCGGGGCGCACGGCCTTGAAGTCGATGGTGCGGCCGGAGAGCATGGGGGCGACGGGGACCATCGGCTCTATGTCCTGGCCCGTGAAGCGCTCGTTGCGGTCCCAGAGCTCCTCGCACAGCAGCTTCAGGTCGCTCCGCAGCTTGAACCGCTTCGGCGCATCCTCGTGGTACGCCCGCAGCACCGCGTCCTCCCCCATCCCCATCTTCAGGTCTGTGCGCCCCCGCCCCGGCCTCGCCCCCGGGCCCCGCGCGGCGGGCGGGGACGGGGGCGGGCGGGGCACCCTTGAGGATGATCTTGAAGAGCCATTTCTGCTCGACGGCCGTCGCCCGCATGCAGAAGGCCTTCATCAGGGGGAAGCGCTCGTCCCTGCCGGCGCGGGGCCTCAGGGCGGCGCGGGGCGGGGCGGGGGCGGGGGCCGGGCGCGCTGGTCGGTCTTGGTGGCGAGGTCGTCGAGGAACTGGTTGACGTCGCGGACGCTCACGGAGGACTGGCTCGGCGCCCGGTCCTTGATCGCCTCGTAGATCGCCTCCACGAGATCCCCCACGTTCTTCTTCTGCGCCCCGGCCCCCGCGCTCGCCTCGCGCTCCCACGCCGCCCTCGGCGCGGCGCGGCGGGGCAGCGGCGCGCACGTATCGCCGCTTCGTGCCGACGGTGACGGCCTTGTGGTCGTCGATCATCTTGTACTGCCGGTCCGACTTCTTGAAGCCGTACACGCGGATGACCATGGCCTTCAGCTTCGCCTCCTTCACGTTCATCGCCCCGCGCTGCGAGTCGAACTGCGCGCTGGCATTCACAAGGAGAAGCGCGCGGAGCGCAGAGGCGACTCCGCGCCTGCGGAAGGATGAGGCGAATGAGCGGATAGATGTTCTTGCGGTCCCCATAGCTGTCGAAGAGACTCGTCATCTCTTTCTTCTTATTTGCGCTCTTGGATGACTTGTCGATCCCCTCAAGCACACGACACACTGTGCGGAAACTGCCCGTGGGGGTTTTGTGAGTGTGAGAGCGAACGCTCGCCTAGCGCACAGGGCGCTCGCACAAGAACGTCTCGTCACGCGGGACATTCATCTTTCCAGCCTCTTTTCGCGCAGACGGACTCCCGCGGCAAATCGCTCAGGACAATTGCCGCCCTTGACGCCCTTGAGCACGGACGCCGCAAGTCGTATGCAGATGCTCTCTAAGCGACGAGCAAGCAGCAATTCCAAGCCCTGGTGGTCCGGTGTAGTTTGGGCGAGTTTTGAATCGCGCACCCCGGCGGCGTTCGTCCCCGGGGGGGTGGGGGGCAAACCCGGTCACTTGCCGGATCAAATTGCGCTCTGATCCAGCTTCGAATTCGTCTGAACGCCTTCCGCCGACAGAAAGCCCTGTAGCTCATGGGTAGAGCGCCGGTTCCACGACCCGCCGGAGGTGCGAGGTTCGAGTCCTCGCGGGGCTATCACATGCTTTTTGGCCATGGCGCCTGGCGTCCGCTTTTTTGCGCGCGAGCTCGAGGCGGCTTGCGCCCGAGGGTCTAGCTATAGATCTGTAACATGCACGCGCATAAGCGGCGCTCTGCGTACGCGTGTACGCGCTCAAACGCGGGTGTGCCTTGGCCATGGGAAAATGCAAGCAACTCAGGACGCGGACACAGAATCAGCGGGGGATGGATGGGGAGCAAGGAGAGGGTCTGCTATCGGCGGAGGGAGGAGGGCGCTGCGGGCATAGGGGAGCGAGAGCGGGAGGGCGGCCGCTGCGGGGGCTCGCTGCCGTACTGCTGCGGAGCGAAGGTGGCGGGGGCGGGGGCAGCCGACTGCGGCGTAGCCCCGCGAGCTGGCGCCGCCTGGCCGGCGGAGACTGGTCGCAGAGCGGAGGGGGCGCCGGGCGGGGCCGGGGCGGGGAGGGGCCGCGCGGGGCGGGGGAGGGGCCGCGGGCGGGGCGGGGCGGGGCGGGGGCCGGGGGCGTCGGCGGAGGCGTGGCGCTGGCGGGAGGCGATGTCGAGGTCGAGGGCGCGGGAGTAGTCGGCGATGGCGCGGTCGAAGTCCCCGACGGAGTCGTAGGCGGAGCCGCGGTTGAAGTAGGCGTTCGCGTTCTGCGGGTCCAGCCGGATCACCGTCGAGAAGTCCGCAATCGCCGCCGCGTACTCCCTGCCCGGCGCCTCAGCGCCCCGCGGCGCGGCGGGGGGGCGGGGCGGGCGGACCCCTTCTTCTCGTAGGAGATGCCGCGGTTGTGGTAGGCGTGCACGTTCTGCGGGTCCAGCGCCAGCACCCGGTTGTAGTCCTCGATCGCCCGCTCGTAGTCCCTGCGCCCCGTCACGCCAGCCGCCCCGCGCTCCGCCGGCCGCCCCGCGCTGCGGACCCCTTCTTGGCGTAGCTGTAGCCCCGGTTGTTGTACGTCTTCACGTTGTTGCCGTTCAGCTCGAGCGCTCTGGAGTAATCTGCGGGGGCGGCTCGGGGGGGGGGGGGGGGGGGGGGGGGGGGGGCGGGGGGCGGAGGGGGCGGGAGGGGAGCGGGGCGGGCCCTGGATGGCGAGGTCGTAGAGGGCGGCCTTGCGGCGCACGAATCCGCGGTTGTTGTACGCCGCCGCGTTGTTCGGGTTCAGCTCGATCGCCCGCGTGTAGTCCTCGATCGCCCGCTCGTACTCCTCCCTGCCGGGGCGGCCTCAGGCGGGGCGGGGCGCGGGGGGCGGGGGCGGGCGGGCATGTTGCGGTAGCAGAAGCCGCGGTTGTAGTAGAAGATGTCGTTGTGGGGCTCGAGCTGGACGGCGGTGGAGAAGTCGCGGAGGGCCTGCTCCCGGCGCCCCAGCTTGTCCAGCACCAGGCCCCGCGAGTTGTAGCTCGACGCGTTGCGCCCGTCCCGCTCCAGCACCCGCGTGAAGTCCGCGACCGCCTCCTCCAGCAGCCCCAGCTTGTCGTACGCGCTGCCCCGGTTGTGGTACGCGTTGACGTTGCTCCCGTCGATCTGCGCCCCGTCAGCCGCGGGGCCGGGGCGGGGCGGGGGCGGGGCGGGCCTGGAGGGCGGCGGTGTAGTCGGCGACGGCGGAGGAGTACTGGCCGAGCTTGTCGTAGAGGAAGGCGCGGTTGTAGTGGGCCTTGAAGTGGCGCCCGTTCAGCGCCACGGCCCGCGAGTAGTCCCCGATCGCCTCCTTGTAGAGCCCCGCCTTGCGGCACGAGAAGCCGCGGTTGTGGTAGAAGTCGGCGTTCTGCGGCTCCAGCTCGATCGCCGCCGTGAAGTCCTCGATCGCCGCCGCGTAGTCCCCGCGCCGGTCGTGCGAGATGCCCCGGTTGTAGTACGCGTACGCGTTCCGCCCGTCCACCCGGATCGCCGCCGTGTAGTCCTGCCCCGCCTCAGGCCGGCCCGGGGCTGGGGGCGGGGCGGGGCGGGGCGGGGCGGACGCGGATGGCCTCGTCGAAGCGGCCGAGGCGGTCGAGGGCGAAGCCGCGGTTGAAGAGGGCCTTGAAGTGGCCCGGCTCCAGCGCGAGCGCCCGGCTGTACTCCCCCACCGCCTCCTCCAGCTCCCCCCGCTTCCGCAGCGCGAACCCCCGCGCGTGGTGCTCGTCCGCCGTCAGCCCCGTCCCCGCCGCCGCCGCCGCCGCCGCTGCCGCTGCCGCCGCCGCCAAGGGGGTGCCGAGCGAGCGCGCCGAGCGCGCGCCGGCCTCCAGTTCGTGCGCGTCCCCCATCCCCGCCTCCTCCGCCTTTTCCGGTCCCTTAGCCCCGCTCCCCCGCGCCCCCGAGGCCCCGCGACCCGAGGCCGGCGCCGGGCGCTCGGGGGGCGAGGCGGGGCCCGGGGCGGGGCGGGCGGGCGGGTGGAAGGAGGAGAGGTGCTCGGGCTGAGGGATGGAGCGGGAGATGGAGCGCCGAATCTCCTCCTTCACCAGCTCCGCCGCCCGCGCCGCATCCCCGCCCCGCCGCGCCGCAGCCCCGCGCCCCACCTCCTCCCTGCCGCCCCGTCACTCCCCGCCCGCGACGCTGCCGGGCGCCCGCACGTGGGAGTTCCGGGGTTCGAGCTCCACGTCGGCAGGGGACGGATGGGGGAGGCCGCCGGAGAGGGCCCCGCAGAGCTGGCCGAGGCGGCGCGCGCGAGGAAGGGCTCGGGCCGGGCCGACACCGCCGGCTCCAGCGGGGACTGCGCCAGCCTGCGCGGCGTGCGGGCCTTCCGCAGGTGCGCACCCTCCTGGTCCTTTGCCAGCGCCTGCCCCGCGCCTTCGGTCGGTGCCGGCGGGACGGGGCCGGGGGCCGGCGGACCGCGTCGTAGTCGAGGATGGCGCTCTCGTAGTCTCCCTTGCGGTTCTGGCAGGCGGCGCGGGCGTACGCGGCGTTGACGTGGTTGGGCTCGAGGTGCAGCACGCGCGTGAAGTCGGCGATGGCCTGCCGGCGCGTCACGGGCGCCCCCGGGCGGCGATGGCGGGGGCGGGCGAGCCTTGTCGAGCTCGCCGATCTTCTCAAAGGCCTGGCCGCGGTGGTATAGAGCGTTCACGTCCTCCGGCTCGAGGGCGAGGAGGCGGTTGTAGTCCCCGACCGCCGCCGCAAGGTCCCCCTTCTTCACATACGCAGAGGCGCGGATGTACAGCGCCTTCGGATTGCTCGGGTACTCGTTTATCTTGCTCGTGCACGTCGCAATTAGCTGGTCCACGTCCCCGGACCGCCGCGCAAGCAGGAGACGCGAAGAAACATTGGTCTTGGCTGCGCACAGCAAGCGCGCGTGAGTGCAGCTCGTGCAGCAATCGGAAATCTAACTGGGAGAAACGCAGATGTAGCCAACGCCGTCCCAGTTGTCTAGCTTGGCAGGACGTGAGGGGGCCACCGGCCGGCCGGCGGCATGGCGAGTGCGGGAGGGCGCCATTTCGCTAACTCGCGCGGTCGTGAAGTTGCTTTAGGTTGCTCGCAGCCTCCAGCAAGCGAGCGTGCTGCCAGAAATTCGAACGGCAGGCACCTTCAGAGCTCAGGGGA
>QPMI01000387.1:0-27408 GCA_004431415.1 Cyanophora paradoxa | reverse complement strand
CCCCCGTCCCGCGCCGGGCCGCCCACCGACGCGGGCGGGGCAGGCCTTCTCGGCGGTCTTCGGGGTGCCGCTGTGCTGCGCGGCCGGCGTGGCGCTGCCTCTGGCCGCCCTCGTCCGCCTCGCCAGCCTCGTCGCCTTCCTCGGCCTCCTCGGCGGCCTCCCGCTCCGCCCCTCCGACGCCCCCGCGTGCGCCCCGCCCCGCGCTGCGCTCCCCGCCCCGCCGGCCGCCCCGCCGGCCGCTGAGGCCGCTTCTCAGGACGGACGCGTACCTCGGGATCCTGCTGGCCGCCGCGCAGATCGCCCTCGGCGGGTGCGCGCCCCGGGGCCCCGCCGCTTCGCGCGGGGCCGACGCGGCGCAGGCTGGTGGCGCGCGGCTGGCGCCTCGAGTCGCAGGCGGAACCCGTCGAGGCCGTCGCCGTCCCGTCCGTCCCGTCTCTGAGGGTCCGCCCCTCCCTGCCCTCGCGCCCCGCGCTGCCCCGGGCCGATCGGGGGCGGCAGCGGCGCGGCAGCGGCGGCGGCAGTCGCTGGCGAGCGTCTCGGGCGCTTCCGTTGCCGGATCGCGGCAGGTGCGGGGCCCGGGGCGGGCCCGGGCGGGGCGGGGCGGGCGGCGGGCCCCCGACTGACGCGCTGCAGACGTCGACAACGCACGTGCACGCGCGGCGGGCATCGGTGATGGCGCGGCGCTTCGCGGGTGGGGACGGGACGGCGGCCTCGATTCGCACCGCCCGCACCGCCCGCACCGGCTCCGACGCCGCCTCCCTCGTCCGCCCGCCCCCCCCCCCCCCCCCCCCCCCCCCCCCCCCCCCCTCCCCCCGCCCGCCCCGCCCGCCCGCCCGCCCCGCCGGTCCCTTCTTCCCGGCCCCGACTCCCCACCCGGCAGGCGCCGCGCCGCGGGAGCGAGGCCGGGAGCGCGACGGCGGCGGCCGAGTTCGCTGAGACGCCGCTGGAGCGGATCCTGGAGCGCCTGGACGGGCTCTGCGCCCAGGCCGGCCTCGCCCCCGGGTGCCCGCCCCCGCGCCCCGCCTCCGGCCCCGGCCCCGGCGGCCTCGCGGGCGCTCACGGCCGGGGGCGGGGCGGGCGGGGCAGCTGCGGGAGGAGCTGGAGGAGCTGCGGGGCCTGCTGCAGGGCCCGGGGAGCCTGCTCGCCCCGGCCCTCCTCGACGACGCCGCCGCCGGCGACCTCGACCCCGCCACCCGCCAGTGGCTCCGCGGCGTCCGCCCGCCCCGCCCCCGCCCCGCCCCGGCCTGGCGCGCCGCCTCTCACGCGCCGCGCGGGGCGGGGCAGTTCCTGCCGGCCGGCTCGGCCCGCCGGGCGCCAGCCGCACCGCCTCCACGGGCGTCAAGGCCTCCCGCCTCAAGGGCAGCAGCCACGCCGTGCGCCCCCGCCCTCCCCGCCCTCCCGCCCGCCCGCGGCACGCCGGGCGGCGCCGAGGCGAGGCGGGGCGCAGGGGAACGGAGGCCGGGGCTCGCTGGGCGGGGAGACGCCGCGGGGGCTCGGGGGCCCCGTGGAGGCGGAGGTGGGGGCGATGCTGGGGCGCCTGGACGAGTGGGGCGGCGTCGACGCGCTGCGGCTCGACGAGCTCGCGGGGCGGCCGCTGCAGACGGTCGGCATGGCCATCCTCCACCGCCACGGCCTCGTCGACAAGCTCTCCCTCGACGAGGCCCGCCCCGCCCCGCCCAGGCCCAGGCCCCGTCCGGAGCTTGCTCTGAGGGGGGCCGGGCTGGGCGCAGGGCAAGCTCCTCTCCTTCCTCGCCGCCCTCGAGGCCTCCTACCTCCCCGTGCCCTGTCCGCCCGCCCCGCCCCCGCCCCCGCCCTTCTCCTTCGCGGCGCGCCGGCCAACGCCCGCGGCTCCGCGCACAGACCACTGCGGGGCGCACGCGGCGGACGTAGCGCAGGTGCGGCCCCGCCCGAGGGTCGCCGCCGCCGGCCCCTCCGCGGGGCCGGGCAGGGCTGACGGAGGGGCCAGAACCTGCACGTGCTGCTGACGGCGTCGGGGCTGGCGGCGCGGATGACGGAGCTGGAGCTGCTCGCCGCCCTCGTCGCCGCCCTCGGCCACGACGCCGACCACCCCGTGCGCCCCGGGCCCGGGCAACCCCCCGGCCCCCGCCCTCCTTTCCCGAGGGCGGGGCGCAGGGGCTGAACAACGGCTTCCACGTGGCGTGCGGGCTCGAGCGCGCCCTCACGCACAACGATCTCGCCGTCCTCGAGGCCCGCCCCCCGCCCCGCCCCGCCCCGCCCCGGCTCCCCTGACGCGGGCGCAGAACCACCACGCGTCGACCCTCTTCCGCATCCTCCGCCAGCCCGCCAACGACTTCATGCAGGCCCGCCTGCCCCCGGCCCCGCCCCGCCCCGCCGGCTCGAAGACGCTGGGGAGCGCCGGGATCTGACGGGCGGGGGCGCGCGCAGGCGCTGGAGGTGTCGCAGCGGCGCGAGTTCCGCCGCATCGCCGTCTCCCTCATCCTCGCCACCGACGCCCGCCCCGCCCCCGCCCCCGCTGCTCCCGCCCCGCCCCTCTGACGGGGCGGGGCATGGGCGTCAGATGGCGAGCCACTTCCGGCTGCTGGGCGAGTTCCGGGGGGCGCAGGCGCAGGGGAAGCTGCCCTCAGGGACCCCCGGGGCCCCGCCCTCGGAGGACGAGGCCGAGGGCGTCGAGCTCGCCCTCCGCATCGCCCTCAAGGCCCGCCCCGGCCCCCGCGCCCTCCGCCCTCCGCCCTGCGCTCATCCTAAGGCGCCCGCAGTGCGCGGACGTCGGGGCGAGCGCCAAGGGGCCCAAGCAGGCCGCGCCCTGGACCCTCCGTCCGCCCCGCCCCGCCCCGCCCCGCTGCGCCCCGGCCCGCCCCGCGGGAGCTGAGGCGGGGCCGGGGCCGGGGGGCAGGGATCCTGCACGAGTTCTTCGCGCAGGGGGACCGGGAGAAGGAGCTGGGGATGGATGTCTCGCCCTTCATGGACCGCGCCGCGACCTCCGTCCCCAAGTCCCAGCTCGGCTTCCTCGCCTTCATCGTCACCCCGTCCGCCCCCGCCCCCGCCCCCGCCCTCGCGCCCGCCCCGGCCCCCGCGCCTCGGGCCGAGCGGGGGGCGGGCAGGCTGATGGCGGCCTTCGCGGACGCGTTCCCGGCGTGCGGGTTCGCGGTGGAGGGCGCCGTCGCCTGCGACGCCTTCTGGCGTCGCCTCGACGAGGCACCCGCCCCCGCCCCGGGCCCGGGCCCCGCCCTCGGGGAGGCGCGGCTGGAGGGCGGGGGCGGGGGCCTGCGGGAGCTGGGGCGGGCGGCCGGCATCCCCGACGAGTTCCTGGGCCCGCCGCCCCGGCGGCCCCTCATGGAGGCCCTCCCGGTCCCCGTCCCCCGCCTCTTCCCCCTCCTCCCCGCCAGCTTCCGCGCCGGCGGCAAGCCGCTGCTGGGGAGCAAGCCGAGCGTCACGCGCGCGTGGGTGGCGGCGGCGCCGGCCTCGCACGGGGAGGGCGCCGCCGTGCAGCACGAGGTGCGGGTGCAGAGCACGATGACCGTCACGCTGCTCTCCACGCCGGGCGCCAGCCCCGAGCTGGAGGGCAGCGAGGGCCCCGGCGTCATCCAGCCCATCGCCGAGGCCGCCGCCGCCACCGCCGCAGCCGCCGCAGCCGCCGCCGTCGCCACCGTTACGGGCTCCTCCCGCCGCGGCTCTCGCCCCGCATGAAACCCCGGGCCCTCCGCCTCTCCCGAGTGCCAGTCCGCCCTCTAAATATAATCCATGAATCATGTTTAGAGCCCAGCACCTTGAGTTGTTTTTTTGGAACAGTGATCGGGCCACACGCGTACGGGAGAGGGCGCATGGGGGACTCGGGGCGGCGAGCTCGAGGAGGCGCTGGGCGGGGCGGGGCGGCTAGAAGGGGAAGAGGGCACGCTCGCGGAGGGCGCGGTCGCCCCAGTAGCGGAAGTTGGAGACGGGCACGAAGGCCTCCGCCGCCCCCTCCAGCCGCGCCGCGATCGCCGCGCCGCGCCAGACCGTCGTCTGGGGCGCCCGCTCCGCCGTGGGGGCGACCACCGACACCGTCTCGGCCTCCTCGTGGGAGGGGATGCGCTGCAGGACGCGCTCCTCGACCTCCCCCGCGAGGCCCGCGAGGCGCGCCCCGCCCCCCACCAGCAGGATGTTCTGGAAGAGCACCTTCCGCCGCTCCGCCTTGTCTGCCCCGCCGCGGTGGGGCCTGTCAGCGCGGCGGGGGCGGCAGCGCGGGGGCGGGGACGGCACCGTAGCGGCAGACGGCGGCGGCGATGGCCTCGTCGAGGGGCAGGGGGGCCTGCGGGTCGAAGGCGGGGGCCCCGCCCCGCGCCTGCCGCACGCCGGGCAGCAGGTGGCCCTTGGGGCCGACGAGCGCCGGCGCCGCCTCCGCCGCCGCCGGCGCCGGCAACGACGGGTCGTCGGGGAAGGCGTCTGCGGGGCGCTCGGAAGGGCGGCCGGGGCGGGATGCCGGGGCGGGGCGGGGCGGGGCGGACCGGTTTCGGAGTAGGTGGCGGGGCCGCGGGCGGGGAGGGGCTCGAGGAGCGCCGGGTGGAAGTAGGCGACGCCCACCGCCGTCACGGGGTGGCCCACCTGCGCGGCGCCGCGCCTCAGGCCCCGCCGGCGAGGGAGGAGGAGGCGGGGGAGGGGTCGATGGGGCGTGCCTTGCCGGTGACGGTGCGCGTGGGCCGCCCGCGGCGGCGGAGGGTGAGGCTGTACTCGGCCGCCTCCCGCTGCGAGCCGACCGTCGCCACCGCCTCCTTCACCTGAGGCCAGGCCTCGGCGGCGGAGGAGGCGGCGGAGCGGGGGCGAGGGGGGCGCGGACCCGGTCGAGGGCGAGGGCGTCGAGGGGCCGGGCGAGGTCGAAGTCGGGGGCGTCCCAGGGGTAGGCGGGGTTGAGCGCGGGGCTCCGCCAGAGCCAGAGCATGAGGCGGGCGAGGTCGGCGCCGCCGTAGGGCATGTGGAGGCGGGCGGCGGGGGCGACGGCGCCCTCGTCGACGACGGCGACGGAGGTCTTCTCGTGGCCGAGGTCGACGACGCAGGCGGTGGAGAGGCCGACGCCGTAGCACGCGCACACCGCCTCCTGCTGCACCAGCGCCCCCGCGAAGCCCAGCCGCACCAGCAGCAGGCCCATCAGCTCCTTGACCTCCCGCCGCTCGAAGCTGTCCGGGACGGCGAGGACGGCGCGCAGGTGCGGGAAGACGGGCGTGGCGCGGTGGGAGATCTCGCGGCTCGCCGGGTGCGGGTCGCGGAAGGGCCGGGCCTTTATCTGCAGCAGCGCGAAGGTCCAGATCTCCTGCAGGTCGTCCAGCACCCGCTGCGCCCACGCACCCCGCCTCGGCCGCGGCCCGGGGCCACGCGGGGGCGGGCGGGGCGGGCGGGGCGGGCCTGGAGCTCGTCGGCGGGGTCGGCGTTGCCCGAGGCCTGCCCCACGTTGAAGAAGCCGCCCCGCATCGGCCAGTGCAGCTCGCTGCCCCAGCGCCTCAGCCGCCCCGGCCCGGCTCTGGGGCGGGGCGGGGCGGGGCGGGGCGGGGCGGACTAGGCGTCCTCGTCGGCGATCTGGAGGGCGTCGTGGCCGACGAAGAAGGGCGGGGCCTTGCGCCCCGGCAGCGCCGTCGGCGTCCACCACGTCGGGTCGTCCCCGGCCTCCGCCACCCGCGGCGGGCACGGCGCCACCGCCTGCGCCCCGCCCGCCCCGTCCGCGGCGGCGTAGGTGAGGCGGCGGCGCGCACGCGGGCGTGGCGCACCTCCGCGGCCGACGAGGCGACCTTCTGCGCCGTCCGCGCGCGCTTGCGGCCCCCCGTCGGCTGCGCCGCCGCCGCCCCCGCCGCCTGCGCCGCCGCCGCCTGTCGGATCGACTCGAGCTCCTCCTCTGTTTTCTTCCACTGCGCCGCCGTGCCCCGCCTCAGCCGCGCATCGGGTGATACGGGCCCGCAGCGTCCTCGGCCGCTGCCGCGGGCGGCGCGGGCGTTGCTGCAGGGCGAGCCGCGCACCTCGCGCTCCCGAGCGTGCGTCTCCTTCTCGCTCAGCGCCGTCTCCTTCTCGTACAGCTCGTGCTGCGCCCCGGTCGTCGTCGTCGGTGGCGACGGACCATCGGGACCGCGCGACGTTAGCTGTGCGGCGCACCATTGGCTTGCCATCGTAGCGACGCCGCGCGATGCTGCCGGGAGCGCGCCGGGTGAGGCGGGGACGCGCGGTGGCGGGTTTAAGCTACCAGTGCGGCAGCTCGAGCGGCAGGAGCTGGTTGGCTAATCCAATGCGGAGGAAGCGCGAGCCCGGGTGGATCACCACGACGCTCTCGCCGTCCTCCATCTTTGAGCTCCACGCACGCGTACCCCCCGTTCGAGCCAACAGTTCGTCCGAAGAGCGATCCAGCGAGCAGGGCACGTGCTGCAGCATCGGTACAGTTGCACACGCCCTTGCACTGCAGCCGATATGGCCGCCTTCGCCGGAATCTCCCCCGCCCCCGTCCGAGCGGCCAGCCGGGCGGCCAGCATTACACACAACTGCAAACATTCTGCTGCTAGCCAGGCCTCGAGCTCCGCACCCGTCAGGATCGCCGTCCAGCGTGTTCGCACGATTCAGGACCAAGGTCTCCGTGGCGGCTTCCTGTCCGGCTCGCGCTCTTTCCACGTCGATCCCAAGCTCAATGCTTCCGCCACTACTCGGAGATTCGCGGGCCAGCGCACGCACGTGGTCCGCATGCGCTTACGCTCAATGATAAGCCGGATCAGAAGCTGACGGCTCCCGCAGGTCGCCATCGCGAGCCCGCCGCTGAAGTCCCAGACGAAAGCGCCGACCGATCACACCGAGTTCTGGCGGGGGCGCAAGGTCCTCTTCGTCTCCACGGTTTGAACCCGGCCCGATCGAATCTGCCCGGATCCCCCGCCGATGTGGCCGATCCGCAGCCGGTCGGGGCGTTCGGCTCGGGCATGTGCGGGGGCGTTGAGCTGACCCTCTACAACATCGCCAAGGAGCTGATCGCGCGGGGCGTGGACGTCGAGATCGTGGCGGCGGCCGGCTCGGAGCTGCCGGGGATCGAGAGCATCGTGCAGATCGGCGGGCAGCCGCAGGTGCACGCGCAGGCGCTGGGCTACAGCGAGCCGATCAGCATGCCGGCGGACCCGCTGCTGGGGCGGATGTGGGAGTACGTGCTGGCGCGGCAGGAGGAGGCCGACCTCGTCGTCAACTTCGCCTTCGACTGGCTGCCCCTCTACCTCTCCCCCTTCCTCCGCGTCCCCGTCTGCCACCTCATCTCCATGGGCTCCATCAACGAGGCCATGGACCTCGCCGTCACCCGCGTCCGCCCGCCCCGCCCCGCCCCGCCCGCCCGCCCGCCGCACCCCGACGCCCCCGGCCCCGCAGATCGCCGACGTGGCCCCCTGGACCCTCGCCTTCCACACGCAGGCCCAGGCCAAGACCTTCCCCATCAGTGCGCGCCCTTCTCCCGGCCCCGCGCCGCGGCCGACGCGGCGGCGGGGGCGCAGAGGCGGGTGCGATGCGGACGGTGGGGAACGGGTTCGACCTGAGCAAGTACAAGTTCAACGCGGCGGGCGGGGACGGCCCGCTTGTCTGGGTCGGCCGCATCGCGCAGGAGAAGGGCCTCGAGGACGCCGTCGAAGCCGCCGTCAAGGCCCGCCCCCGGCCCCGCCCCGCCCCTCCCGGGCCCTGCGCCTCCCGCCCGGCGGCCTCCTGACGCGAGCCGCCGCTGCCGCGCAGGTGGGCCTGCCGCTTGAGGTCTTCGGGGCGATGCAGGACCAGGCCTACTTCGACGCCATCCTCAAGCAGTTCCCGGGGGCCCAGGTCACCTACGCCGGCTTCCTCCCCACCGAGGAGCTCGCCGAGCGCCTCGGGCGCGGCCGGGGCCTCCTCGTGACGCCCAAGTGGGAGGAGGCCTTCGGCAACGTCGTCGTGGAGGCGCTCGCCGCCGGCTGCCCGGCCATCGCGTACCGGCGGGGCGGCCCGCAGGAGATCGTCGAGGACGGCGTCTCCGGCTTCCTCGTCCCCGCCGACGACGTCGACGCCCTCGCGGGGGCCGTCGCGCGGCTCGGGGAGATCGACCGGGCGGCCTGCCGGGCGCGGGCCGAGGCGGAGTACAGCTCGCGGGCGATGGGCGACCGCATGCTCGCCTGGTTCACCGACGCCGCCCTCCGGGGGGCCCAGCCCGCCCCCTCCCCGGCTTCCATCGCCCTCTGAGGCCCCCCGCCGCCCCGGCCGCCTTCCTTCTCCACCTCGTAGCTTCAGCCAGGGGGTTACTGGGCGTTTCACGTAGCTGTAGGCGTGGGTGCTGCACGTTCCATTTACGCAGGACTAGGTTAATTAGCCGGCGGAGCCGGCTTCTTTTCAAGCGCTAAGCGAGGCCGTTTTGAGAACTGTATTTCCATTTCTATTGATGTTCGAGTCCTCTCATGTCGGGAGTTTATGTGCTAGCCGCTCTCAATTTCCCCTTTCAGCGTAGTTTACCGGGCGCTGCCTGCATTATATTCGCTGTCACAGTGTCCTTCTACTAAGAGAATACAGTACAAGCATAGAGACCGTGTACGTGCACGTGCAAACAGCAGCGCTTGCGGGCCCGGCCAGTTGCGGCGCTGCCGGGCCCGCCGGGCCGGGCCCGGGCTCAAGCTAGAGCACTGGCCCCTCGGGCCCGATGAGAGGCCGCGAGTTGACCATCCGCTTCGCCTCCAGGAACTGGCGCGGAACCCCAGTCGGGCCGCGAGGCCTCGCCAGCGCTCGATCGCGAGCCCACTTCTCTTCTTCTGCCCAGGCTGTTTGCATGCATCTGGACCCCTCGGCCGCGAGCTAGAGCAGCCCTGGCATGGCCAGGCGCGCACCAGCGAGCTCGAGATGCTAGTGGGACTGGTTTGTGATCGTAGAGAAGGGGGCGGGGATCGCTTCGGGCACGAAGGCAAGGTGGAGAGGGAGCTCGGGCTCGGATAGGCCGCGCGCGGCCGCGGGGGCTCACTGTCGGAACTTGTCAGTGGCGAATTTCACACCGGATCGCGGCAGAAGGACTGGACCGAGATGCGCTCGTAAGTGTTGCCCTCGATGGTCCCCTTGCCGTTCCTGTACACGGCGACGCCTTCTTTCTGGTCGTGAATTCTGCAAACGGAGCGACGTGTGAGCTGCTTGAGAGAAGATAAACATGACGATGAGCAGAGCTGGAAGCGGGCGCACCGGTTGCCGCGAACGACGGGATCGGCGAGATCCCCGATGGAGATGCCAACTTCGCTGTTGCCGTGCACGTCGTTGCCCTCCGCGACGCCCTTTGCCGAACTCGAGAAGTTGATGCCCACACAGCAGCTGTGCACCGTGTTCCCTGCGCGCTAAAACGTTAGCACAAGAGTGGGGGCAGACCTAGGCCGAGGCCTAGGCTCACCACGCAGTGTCGGCGCGGTCTCCTCGCCCTTGACTTGGATGCCGACTCCAGCGCTGGACACGTCGCAGCCCTCCACGAGTGCCCGGCTCCCGCCGTAGATCTCCACGGCGGTGAAGTTCTTCCAGTGGCCGGTGTTCCGGATCGAGATGCCCCGCACGCTGGGCGCCGCGGTGCCAGCGCAAGTCAGCGCGGGAGCCTCCCCCAGCTCGAGGACGGCCTCCCGCGAGCCCACGAGGTGCACATCGCGGCTTAGGACCACCTTCTCCCGGTACCTGCACGCGAAGCAGCTCAGACAGGAAACTGGGCGAGAAATCGGACAGGCGGGCGTCGCACGTACAATCCGGGGGCGAGCCGGATGGTCTGTCCAGGGGCGGCCCGCCTCACGGCGGCCGAGATGCTCTCCCCCGGCGCGACCTGGAGCTCGCTGGGCCCTGTGGGCGGAGCAGTGTCGCCGCCTGTTGCTGCGCCGCTCGCGATCGACGCCGTCGCAGCAGCAGGGCTTGCGCTGGACTTCTCGGACGGCTCAGACCACGCCAGGGCGTTTAAGGGAAGCCACTCCGGCACTGGCAGTGCAGGGCGGTGTCGCACTACGCGAAGCTGCGGCATGCCCTTGACTGCGCGAAACTCCGGCATGTCCTCGACTGGGCGAAGCTCCATCAGGTCCTCGAACCGCTCCTGCAGCGCGCCTGCTCACGGGCCGGCGACCCCAGAATCAATCAGCGAATGCGGTGCTGCAGCCGTAGCTCCGCGCACCTTTCCCACGGGCGAGCTCGCGCTTCTCGCGCTCGGCCGCCTCGACCCGGCGCTGCATTTCAGCAAGCTGCTCTGACAGGTCCGCCACCCGCTGCTCCAGCGTGCCTGTGCGGATGACCCCCCAGAAGCAATCAACGAATGCGGTGCCGCAGCCGTAGCTCCGAGCACCTTTCCCACAGGCAAGCTCGCGCTTCTCGCGCTCGGCCGCCTCGACCCGGCGCTGCATTTCAGCAAGCTGCTCTGACAGGTCCGCCACCCGCTGCTCCAGCGTGCCTGTGCGGATGAACCCCCAGAATCAATCAGCGAATGCGGTGCTGCAGCCGTAGCTCCGCGCACCTTTCCCACGGGCGAGCTCGCGCTTCTCGCGCTCGGCCGCCTCGACCCGGCGCTGCATTTCAGCATGCTGCTCTGACAGGTCCGCCACCCGCTGCTCCAGCGCGCCTGTGCGGATGACCCCCCAGAATCAATCAGCGAATGCGGTGCCGCAGCCGTAGCTCCGAGCACCTTTCCCACAGGCAAGCTCGCGCTTCTCGCGCTCGGCCGCCTCGACCCGGCGCTGCATTTCAGCAAGCTGCTCTGACAGGTCCGCCACCCGCCGCTCCAGCGCGCCTGTGCGGATGGCCCCCCAGAATCAATCAGCGAATGCGGTGCCGCAGCCGTATAAGTAGCCCCGAGCACCTTTCCCACAGGCAAGCTCGCGCTTCTCGCGCTCGGCCGCCTCGACCCGGCGCTGCATTTCAGCAAGCTGCTCTGACAGGTCCGCCACCCGCCGCTCCAGCGCGCCTGTGCGGATGACCCCATAATTAGCCAGTGGATGTACTCGGGCCGGGAAACTCGGAATGCAGCGCGCACCCTTCTCGCACGCGTGGTCTCGAGTGAGGCGCACGACTAGATCCCGCAGGCAGGTGCCTGCAACAGCATTGCGTGATTAAACCGTGCGGTCGGGAGAAGCGAGAAGGGAATGACACTGCTGCACCAAGATGCGCATCTCGATCCGAAACGGAGAGATGAGCGGTGCAGCCGAGCTGGGCGTTGGGGCACGGCCGCCGGCATGCCGCCTCGTGCGCCTGCGAATCACCGTGCACGTGCACCTTGTGTGAAGAGCGAGTGAGGCATAAATGGCAGAAGAGAATGCACGCACCGGCAGATCGTCGACCAGAACGCGCGCCCTGCAGCAGCCGCAGGCGCTCCAACCCGCCGCACAGCGCTCCGCGTGGGTCGCGAGGGAGCCCAGGTCGCCGCGCCACTCGCAGCCCTGCATCTGGAACCGGCAGCTGCGCAGGTGGCATTAGGACAGGAGCGCTATGAATCCGTAAGGCACGCACTGCACTTTAAGATCGTCGATGCGGCGGCCGTCGCGGCGCGACGGCTGAAAGCGCACGCGGTCGACGACCTCGCGGTCAATGGGACACTTGAGCACGCCCGCTTGCTGCGCCAGGCGCTCCGCACAAGTCCGGCATAGCGCGTGGTCGCTCGAGCACCCCAGCGACGTCTGCGGGCCGGGGTGGGGCGAAACGTCGGCCGCGTGCCGTAATTCTCGGAGAGCCGCACCGGCTCCCGCATGACGAGGCAACAGATGGCGCAGGTGAACTCAAGCGCCTTCGCCTTCGCTTCCTCGCCAGGCTCGAAAATCTCTGGAGGCCAGCCACCGAGCTCGTCTCCAGCGCGCGAATTTAAGCTTGTTGCCATGCCCTGGTTGAGAAAATGCTCAATGATACGCGAGCCGCGGCCCGCAGAAGCCGATGGCGCGCTCAGGTTGGGCGAATTGAGGCGGAAGATCAAGCGCAGGGACACGCGAGGCTGACGCGGCAGGCCTCAGGTACACGGAGGCCGACGCGGAGGCTGACGCGGCAGGCAAGGGTATACCCGTACCACATCTGCAGAGTACCCGTACCAAGAATCCCGGGTATACCCGTACCCCGCATCCCGCTTAAGCGCATCCCGCTTAAGCTTACTGCGCACAGCTTACAATCCCGTACCAAGAACCGCGCATCCCGCTTAAGCTTACTGCGCACAGCACGCGCGTTGAACAATGTCGGAGGTGACCTGCCCAGCTCGACGGCGCTCGTCCAGGCCTGGCGCTTCGTGCAGGCGGGGATGGGATCACACGACCCCGGGCACGACTACGCCCACGTTCTGCGAGTCGTCGCAAATGTGCGCGCCCGCCACACGTTCTAGCTCCCACGTTCTAGCTTGCTTGTGTTGTAAATGCGCAAACGTGCGCGTTAACCAGGCGCTGGCCATAGCTAAGGCCGAAGGATTGCCAGAGGACCGCCTTGAGATTGTCGAGATGCCGGGTGCGGGCGCCGGGCGGCCGACGTACGCCGTGGGCTGATTGCCGGGCGCCGCCAGCGCTGCTCCACGACGTCAAGGACCTGAAGTTCTCCGGGCGGGAGGGAGCGACCGCGGACGCTGTGGCGGCCTTCCTTGCGGCACGCGGCCGACGTTGCGGCGTCGACGTCGATGTCTCGACGTCGCTGGGGTGCTGCCAGATGCAGGGCTGCGCGGCGACCCACGCGGAGCGCTGCGCGGCGGGTTGGAGCGCCTGCGGCTGCTGCAGGGCGCGCGTTCTGGTCGACGATCTGCCGGTGCGTGCATTCTCTTCTGCCATTTATGCCTCACTCGCTCTTCACACAAGGTGCACGTGCACGGTGATTCGCAGGCGCACGAGGCGGCATGCCGGCGGCCGTGCCCCAACGCCCAGCTCGGCTGCACCGCTCATCTCTCCGTTTCGGATCGAGATGCGCATCTTGGTGCAGCAGTGTCATTCCCTTCTCGCTTCTCCCGACCGCACGGTTGAGCGACGGCTGCAGCTGCAGCTGCTAGCTGCGGCTATAGCAAGCGCTGCCCCGCGGCCAACGCGCGCCGGCCGGCTCCGGCCTTGCCCCGCAGGGCGCGCGCGCGCGCTCTTGCGCACGTACGCGTCGACATATACTACGAGAATACAGTACAAGCATAGAGGTTGTGCGCGTGCGCGTGCGAACAGCAGCACTCGCGGCGCTGCCGGGCCCGGGCTCAAGCTAGAGCACTGGCCCCTCGGGCCCGATGAGAGGCCGCGAGTTGACCATCCGCTTCGCCTCCAGGAACTGGCGCGGCCGCGGAGGTACCCCAGTCAGGCCGAGCTCTGATCATAAAAGAAAGCCGCGGGGTGCCGGTGCGGTTGCGCGGGGGAGGACCTTGGCGAAGGCGGCGCGGTAGTGGACAGTGGCGTTGGCGAGGTACCCCGCCGCGCGCCAGGGGCCGGGGGGGCGGCCGGCGGGCCAGGCGGCGCCGCCGCGCCAGTCGAGGCGGCGCTTCGGGACGACGTCCATCGTCTCCTGCGCGTAGGCGCAGCGCGGCCGCCCGTCCTCCCCCACCTCCTCCCGCACCTGCGCGGAAGCCGCCTCGGGGAAGCGGCGAGGGGGCGGGCGGGGGCGGGGGCGGGGCGCGCCTCGAACACGTCCGACGCAATGTACGTCAGCACGGGCGCGCCCGAGAGGGGGAACGACTCCGGGAGCGCCTGCGCGGGGCGCCTCAGCGGCCGAAGCCGGAGCGGGATGCGAGGGCGGGCGCGTGGGCGGCGGCGGCGCGTGCCCATCTGACGACGAGCGTCTCGTGCTCGGACATGCGCTCTCGGAGGAGCTCTGGTCAGAGGCGCGGCGGCGTCAGAAGCGAGGCGCGGGGCGGGGCCGGGGGCGATGGCCCCGGGGACGCGCTCAGGATGAGGACCAGGGAGCGGCCCTCGGCGGCGTCGTGCTCGAGCGGCTCCGCGAAGGCCCCGAGGCGCACGGCGAGTGCCGCGAGGAGCCAGAGCCGCGCCGCCCGCAGCGCCAGCGGCAGCGCCAGCGCGCGGAACTCTTTGGAGGCGTGGCACACGCTGCCGGCGAGCGCACGCTGAGACGCGCGAGCGAGACGTAGGCCGGGCGGGGGAGGCGCACTTGATGAGGGCCCTCGTGCTGGCCTGGAGCCGAGGCAGTGCGTCCTTGCCGATGCGGACGTTGGCACACAAATGCTCGAAAATATGCGAGCTGACGCGCACTCAATTGAACACCAACGAGCGCGGGCGTGGCTCGCAGGTAGGCTCGCACCAGATTTCACGCGGAAGCGCTGGCACTGGAGCTGCGGCGTGCCCGCGAACTCTCCGATGCTGGATGCGGGACGATGCTGCACTCGTCTCAAAAGGAGCGCGAGGCAAGAAGCGCACAAGGTGAAAAGGAGAGGTTCCAACCTGCCAGAATACTGCGCATGCGGTCCAGCAGGAAGCTGACGTCCCCGGTGTGGCACACGAGCCCCGGTCGAGTCCGAACCAGCTCGAGCAGTTCACTGCGCATGCGGAGCGCGCGGAACTCACTCCCACAGGCGAAGAAGCGCTCAGGGGGACGCACGACATCTCCCGCAGCGCGTACGCGGCGACGGGGTGCTGCGCGCGTGAACAGGATTGACTCGCGCCAGCGGCGGGCTCCGGATCCTGGCTCTCGTTCTCTACATCCCTGCCGTCCCTTTCCTCCTCTTGCAGCCTTCGGCGTTTCGCGGCCTGCGTGTTCTGACCCATCACCATGGCCTTGCAAAAAATGAGCCTGCCTACCCCCCCCCCCCCCCCCCCTGGCTATAGCTAGAACCTAGCTAGCGCTTCCCCTCGGCCTCCCCCGGCCCGGCCCCCAGCGCTGCGCATGCAGACCGTTCACGCGCTGCTACGTATACCTGTTGCGAGCGCAGCGGCTGGACCTGATTCCTGCCTGATCATGAATTCGAAAGCAAGTTGCAAGCCCCGCGCGCCGGCCGGCGGCCCAGCGGCTTGTTAAATAACGTTTTGATTCCTGCAGCTGCTTGAAATTAAACCTACTAGGCTTGGACTAGGATCATTGGATCGAAGGACGGAGCCGCATGCGGGGACGAGAGCTAGATGTAGAGTAAACCTTCCGATTCCTGCTTGAAAGTAAACCTCGGTGCTAAGCCTATGTATCGTACAGCGGCCGACACGTGGCCGACGCCTGCGCCCGGAGCTTGGGGCCCCTCAGATCTAGAGGAGGGGCTCGATGTGCGACTTGATCTTCTCGCGCAGCGTGATGAGCCAGTAGCGCGTGCAGTGGAACCTGTACATGTACCCCCGCCCCGTCGGCCTCGAGCTCCGCCCAAGGCCCGGCGGGGGGCGCGGGGCACCGGTCGAGGGAGCGAGGGCGGCCGTCCAGGCGGGCGAGGCAGCCTACCAGCACCTCCGCCATCGCCATCAGCACCTGCGCCCCAGCGAGTCAGCCCGCCGGGACGGGGGTACAGGGCGCTCAGAGGGGTGGACGCGCCGCGCGCTGGTCGGCGTCGAGGGCCTCGGCGGCGGGCCCGAGGAGCGTGCGGCCGCGGCGGGCCTCGTACCCCAGCACCTCCGCCTCTGCCGCGTGCACCGCCCCCGCGGGGTCGCCCCCCGTCGCCGCCGCCGCCTCCTGCTCCCGATGTGAGGGCGGGGGCGGCGCGGGGCGGCGAAGGCGGGGGAAGGGCGGGCCCTGAGCTCGGAGCGGACGGCGGGGAGGAGCTCGTGGAAGTCAGCCGCCAGGTGCCGAAAAAGCCGGTGCCTGGCCCCGCCCGGCCCGCTCGACGCCACGCGGCCGGGGGGAGTGCGGGGAGGGCGGGGAGGGCGGGGCGGGACCGGGCGGCCTCGGCCTGCATGCGGGCGAGGGCGACGTAGACCTCGCGGATCGCCCCCGCCTCCTCCCGCTCCTGCCGCTTCTGCGCGTACGCCACCTGCCCCCCCGCCTCGCCCCAGCCCCGGGGGAGGGGCGCGGCGCGGCAAGGCGGGCCTCGAGCCGCTGGAAGAGGGGGTGCGTGGTGAGAGGCAGGCCCTTGACGCGCTGCGGCGGGCACGGCCCTCAGGGGAAGAAGGGCGGGGGGCGGGGCGGGGGGCGGAGGGCACGATCTGGAGGGCGCGGAAGCGGGAGGTGGTCTCCTGCAGGAACTGCACCACCGCCGCCCCCACGCTCCGCGCCACTCCCTGCACCCCGCCCGCCCCGCCCCGCCTCAGCGGCGATCGCGGGGCGCCGGGGCGGGCCAGGGCGGGGCGGGGCGGGGCGGGCCTGGTGGGCGGCGGGTCGTGGGCGAGGGCCTTGACGCGGAGCATGGCGGCCTGCAGCTCCTTGTACGCCCCCAGCAGCCGCTCCTCGCTCTCCCGGTACCGCTGCGCCCCCGTCGCACCGCCGCCCCGCCGGCGCCTCTTCGGGGGCGGAGGGCGGGGGGGGGGGGGGGGGGGGGGGCGGACCTCGTACTTGACGTACTCGAGGCGGGGCGTGCCGCCGGGCCCCGGCTCCGCCTCCCGCTTCCCCGGGGCAGGCGGCGGAGCCCGCGCCGCCTCCTCCAGCCAGTCCACGTGCCGCCCGTACAGCGGCAGCTCCCGCTCCACCGCCCGCCTGAGCCAGCCCGGCCACGTCCCCCGCCCCGCGTCGGGCGCGCCGCGGCGGGCCGGGGCGGCGGGGCGGGGCACCAGGCGGCCTGCACGTCGGTGTAGGCGGTGTGCGAGGGGCCCTCCAGCGCCGCCGTCCGCTCCGCGGGGAACGCCGCCGCCGCGCGCCCCACTCCAGCCGGCCCCAGCACCGCTTGCACGCCCGCGCGCCCCCGTCCCGCCCCCGCTGCCAGCGCCGCCGCCGCGTCGAGGAGGAGCAGGGCCGGCGGGGGCGGCGGGGCGCACCGGCGGGCTTGCCCTCCTTCGGGGGTCCGGGAGCCGTGGGGGAGGCCGGCGGGGTCGGCGGCCGGGGCGGCGGCGAGGACGACGGCGGTCGTGACGCGCTCCGAGCCGCACGAGGCGCACACGGCCGCCCCGCAGAGCTTGCAGTGCCGCCTCCGGCTCAGCATCCCGAACGAGGCCCTGCCGCCCGCCTCGGCCCGCGGCGCGGGGCGCGGAGCGCGGCGCGGGCGGCCGCACTTGCAGATGGAACACGCCGGCTCCTCGCGGCCCTCGGCGGCAGCCTTCCCCTTCCCCGCCGGCGCCTTCGCTAAAGCAGCCGCCCCGCTCGACTGCGCGGCTTGACCTTTCAGCGCGCCCGGCACGGCGGGCGAGGGCTGCGGAGGGACCTCGCTGAAGGCGGCAGTGATGGTCCTGGCGAGCAGCTGCGCGTCCCGCTCCCGCAGGGCGCCCCGCAGCACTTGGAACGGCTCCGTCAGGTCCCGCACCGCCCCTGCAGCCGCGCGGTGGGCCGGCGTGGGTCCGGAATGTCGCGCGGCGGCGCGTCCCGCGCACCGATCTCCTGCGGGTCGAAGTAGCAGCCGCTGCAGACCTGCGGGTGCGGTGGTCTGTCGCTGCACGCCGGAATGCCGCGCAGCGCCGGCCGAGCTGCGCGAGCCGCGGACCTTGGCAAACACGCCATCTGGATCTGGCTGCGCTGTCTTCGGGTTCAGCTTCCGCTCCAGCTGCGCGTGCTCCGCGCAAAAGATCCGCCCACATCTGGCGTACGCGTCAGCTGCAACCTGAACTGCCCGCATGCGCTCTGCGGCAGCGGGACACCTTCTGCAGTTGACTTTGCGATCTGTGAGGCCGAATGCTTTCCCGCAGCCGACCTCGACGCACTCCGACGCCGCTGACGCTGGAACGAAGTGTGCGGTCGTCACAGCCTCGGCGACGGGCGACGCGGAAGGCTGAGATGTCCCAGCGCTCGCGGATGCGGCGACTGTGGCCGCCGGCGCGGGCTCGCCGCGCACGCCCAGCTGGATGAAGCGCTGGAGGAGGCTGGCCATCCCGCGCCTCCGCGCGGCCGGAGGGGGGCCTCAGCGCTTAAACAACGTCTCAACGAGCAATCTATGAGCTGCAACCGAGAGATACAGGCGGCATGGCTGGTGCGGCTGGGGCTACTGGGGGACGAATCTGGGTCCGGGTACGCGCGTCGTTGTTCGAAACTCGGCGCGCCTTCGTGGCATTCTCCAAGGACGCATACGTCGCGTCCCGCGTTGGCAGTCCATATCGCCCCCCGTCGTCTACGGTTGCAGTTGAACCTGCGTAGCACACGCATCGCCCTGGACCACGAACTTCATCGCGCATCGATATCATGGCCGGCGGCGTCCCTCCGCTGCCATGGCAGTGCACGATCTGCCCCGCGACCATCAAGAACCCGCAAGACTATCACGCGCACCTGAACGGCCGCAGGCACCGCGCCGCCCTCGCGAGGACGGGCGGCTCGCCGCCCGCGTACGCGTACGCACCGCCGCCGCGGCCGCCCGCAAGCGGCACTGCGTATGCAGCCTCGTCGTCGACGGGCCAGAAGCGCAAGGCGGACGGGAGCAAGCAGAAGCAGCAACCGAAGCAAAAGAAGCAGAAGCAGCAGCCGAAGCAGAAGAAGGCGTACGATTTTGGCGGCGGACGTGCCCGGGGATACGGGCGGTACGGGTGCTACGACGACTTCGGCCACGACATCGGCTACAGCGACAGCGGGTCGGACGCTGGGAGCGACGCGGAAGACGACGACCGCTTCTGGGGCCACGGTGCGCAATCGCTGTCCCGCGCGCGCTCTCGCTGCTTGCCCGCCAACGACCGCGCGACAGACGAATCCCCTTTCGCCGACTCCGCGGGCCTGGCGGCGGCTGCTGCCCAGGTGGAGGGCGTCGCCCCGTCCGAGTTGAAGTGTCCCCGCTGCAGGGTTCGACCACCCCCAGCCCAAGCCCCGCGCCCCTCACGCGCTTCGTATTCGCCTCCGCAGTCCGACGTGCGGGCGCGGGGGTCGGAGTGGGGCTACTTCTTCGGCTGCGTGCGGTACCCCTCGTGCAGGGGCGTGCGCACCATCCCGCAGCTCATCCGCACGCTCCCCGGTTGGCCCTTCAGCGCTCCTCAACGCCCTCCGCCGCCGCTGAGCGCCCCCGTCGGCAGCCGATGTGCTGGTGCGGCGCGGGGAGCGGACGCGGCTGACGGTGGCGAAGGCGCGGGCGTGGCTGAAGGCGCGCGGGGTGGTCTTCTCGGGCCTGCGCAAGGCCGAGCTCTTCGACCGCATCGCCGCCGTCCTCGCCAGCGACGCCGCCCCACCCCCAGGCGCTCCGCCGGCCGCGCCGGCCGGAGCGGCGGGCGCCGCGCAGCAGCCGGCGGGGCCGCGCTCTTCGCGGGGTGCGTGGCGACCGGGGAGCATGGAGGGCCTCTCGGACAGCGAAGATGAGGACGGGGACGGGGAGGGAGGTGAGGAGGGGGCGGACCCCGCGGAGGAGTTTCCCATCGAGCTCTCCGACGACGAGGCCCCCGCCCCGCGCCCCGCCAGCCCCGCCGCCCCGCGGGCACCGCCGCCGCGCCCTCCGCACAGGCCCCGCAGGAGCAGCAGCAGGAGCGCCCCGACCCGGGGCCCGTGCCGCACTTGGCGCCCGCCGCCCCGCCCCCCGATCTCAGCCCCGCCCCGCCTTCCGCTCCAGCAGCTCCAGTGGCCGCGCCCTCCGACGCCCCTCTGGCCCCTCCCGTACCGGAACCGCAGCAGACCGCCCCGCCAGCCGCGCCTGCGCCTGCGGCGGCGGCGGTGCAGCCGCGGAAGCCGTGCCGCAGCATGCTCGACTTCGTCATCCGCGGGGCGCCGCGGCCCCGCGCCGGCCCCGGGTCTCCCGAGGCGCCCGCGCCGCCCTCCCCGTCCGCGGCGCCGGCACCGGCGACGCCGCCGCCCGCCCCCGGCCGGTCCTCCCTCGTGGAGCTTCCCGATGTCTGTACCCCCCTTTCCCGCGCCCCTGCCCTCAAAGTCTCACACCCCGCAAGGCCGGTCAGGCCACGACCGCCGCCTCCAGCGACGCGGCGTCGGCCCCGAAGGCGCCGCGGGCCAAGCGCGAGCACGGCGAGCCGGCGAGCGTCCGGAACAGGTCTGCAAGCCTCTCGGCGGGGCTGTGCCCTGCTCGAGGCTCACTTGGGCGAGCGCAGGCGGCTCGAGATGACGGGGTGGGCCCCCACCCTGGAGGCTGCCGCCGCTGCTCTGCGGGAGCCGGCACCAGCGGCGGAGGAGGCGACCGGCAGCGGATCGCGGCGGCGGGGCCGGGCGGCGGCCGGTGGGCGGTCAAAGGCACTCGAGACAGCGCGGGGGTGCGGACCCCTCCGGCGTCCCTTGGCCTCCCCGCCCTCTCCGGGAATGCTTAGATGCCCCGTCTGCAGGGCGCTGCAGCGCATGGCGAGCGCGGCAGACCCGTGGTCGAGTACCCCCCTGGAGGAGGGCCCCCGGCTGTACGCGGCGGCCCTCGCCGCCCTCCACTCCCTCCACGCCGCCGCCGCCGGGTCCGCGCCCCCCGCCCCGCCCCGACGTCCGCCCCCTGCCCCAGCCGAGACCTCCCTCGCCCCGTGCAGGCTGGAGGAGGGTCGCCTGGCGCCGATCCGGCGGCGGGAGGTGCTCGCCGCCTTCGAGCACGCGGCCGTCAGCGACGGAGCCCCGCCCGAGGCCGTCCAAGCGTGCGCCGGCGCCGCAGCCCCTCACCCCCTCCCCCCTCCCCCCCTCCCCCGCTTCGCCGCCCCCGGCTCACGCTCTGTCGCCGGCAGCTGGGACGCCCTGCAGGCGGAGCTCGCCGCCGAGATCTCGGCGCGGGGCCTGCGCGGCCGCGGCCGGGCCCAGGCCGCGGCAGCCGGTGCCCCCGGCCTCGGCGGCGACGCATGCGCAGCTGCAGGCGTCGCGGCCTCCTCGGCTCCGCCGGCGAGCGAGGCCGCGCACGCGTGCGCGCCACCGCCGAGCTCGAGCGGCGTCCCCGGCGTCGACGTGAAGGTAGAGGCCGTTGTGGAAGCTTGAAATGCCACAGTCGTAATCACAAGTAGAAGCTTGAGACATGACGTCGATGTCGCCGGCGCTGGGCCTTGCAATTGGCACCAGCGCGCCGCGGCGCGCGCGCTAGTCGCCGGCGCCCCGGCGCGTATACGTAGTTCAGATCGCTATCGATCGCGATATCTTCAGAAAACCTAGGCCTGCTGCAGGGCCGGCCAGCTAGCGCTAGCGCTAGCGCGCGCGAGCGCCGCTGCCCTAGGCCTGGAGGTCTCTTTTCGGCGCCTACCCCAATTTTCGGCGCAGTCACTGAGTCTCGACGCATACGTACACGCAATGTCTGGAGCGCGGCGGTCGCTAGACACGGCGCTGGACGGCGCTGGAGAAAGCGCTATTCGTGCGGTTTCCCAAGCGGTGCGGTCCCGCGCGCTGTCACGACCGCTGCGTTCGTTCCTCGGCTGATCTGTCCGGCCAGGCGAACATTGCTCACCAAGTGGGAAAGATCGACCGCATTTTGACCTCGCTCCGCGGGTCGCCTATGCCGATCGATGCCGACCATGCTCCTGAGGACGACGCAGATCTAGATGCGGATGGGGATGAGATGGAGCCAAGCACGCCATTGCACTCCTCGTCGTTCTTAGGAACCACTACCAGCATGCATTTGCACCCGGGACTGCGCAGTCCCGGCATCCGGTCGCCGAAGGTGGTTCTGACTCGTCCCCCGGGCCCGCGCGGTTGCGCCCGCAGCGCTCACCGCGTACGTGCGCGCAGGGCGCTGTGAGCGATCCGACAAAAGGGCCCGTGAAGTTCTCTCGCGACTCTGTGGACCCAGAGGAGTTCGCGCGCCTGCGCCTTGAGGGCGGTGCGCTGCGTCCCTTCGAGCGGCCACGGGTCTCGGCCCAGCGCGCTTGCTGGCGTCTTTCGTAGCGCAATAGATCCTCTAGCTGCGCAACTCGAGCACGTCTAGCGCGCCGGGCAGCGCTGACGTCACACGCCGTGCGCAGCCGACCAGGAGATGAGCGAAGATGCGTACGCGGCATGCGCGGCGCTACGCGAGGCGATGGACATGCGCGATCGGTACCTCTTCAAGAACCAAAAGCAGCCGTGGGAGGTGCGCTAGACACACAGGGCTCGTGCGGGCGCCGGCCGCTCCCCCTTTTCCTCTTTGTTCCTTCTTCCTTCGCTGCCGAACGGTCGTGCGCGGCCTTCGTGGTCCGCAGGATGGGGACCACCTCTTTGTGCCGCCGCCGCCGACGAACCCGCACTTCGGGAACAGCTCGACGGTGCAGATCGGGTGCCCCTTCAAGCCCTTCTCCTGCGACATCCCGGGGCCCTCCTCCGTGCGCCCCGGTTATAATCCCGTGCCGCAACCGCTTGGGCCCGAGGGCGGCTGCGCAGCACCACTACGTCGCGAAGGGCGGCGTCTTCACTGTCTACGAGAGCGCCGAGGGTGCGCCGCCCCGCCCCGCCCCGCCCCGCGCCGTGCGGCCGGCCGAGGCGCGGGGCCAGCGGCGGAGAAGGGGCAGGAGGCGGTTCACGGGGCAATCTCCGTTGGCCAGTACTACAAGGACCTGCAGCGGCTGATGAAGATCAGCAACGACGGCCCGACGAAGACGTTCAGCTACCGGCGGCTGCTGCTGCTCGAGGCCCGCTTCAACCTCCACCTCCTCCTCAACGACGACAAGGAGCTCGTCGCCCAGAAGGCGCGTGTACCCCCGCCCCGCCATGCCCCGCCCCGCCCCGCCCCGCGGCTCCGCTGACGCCGCGGCGCAGCGCGTGCCCCACCGCGACTTCTACAACGTCCGAAAGGCGAGAGCTGTCCCCGCCTCGGGGGGCGGGGCGGGGCGCGAGACGGGGCCGGGGCCGGGGGGCGCAGGTGGACACGCACGTGCACCACACGGCGTGCATGAACCAGAAGCACCTGCTCCGCTTCATCAAGCACAAGATGAAGACCTCCTCCCACGTGCGCCGCCCCCGCCCCTCTCCCGACCCCGACCCTCCCCCGCCCCCGCCCCGGCCCGGCCGACGCCGGCGCAGGAGGTGGTCATTTTCCGCGACGGGAAGCACCTGACCCTCAAGGAGGCGCGCCGTCCCCGCGCCGCTGCCCGCTGCGCGCGGCGTGACGGGACGGGGCGGGGCGGGGCGGCAGGTGTTCGAGTCGCTCGGGCTGACCCCCTACGACCTCTCCATCGACACCCTCGACATGCACGTGCGCCCTCTCCCGCGCCGGCCGCCCCGCCGCGCTCGGCCGCGCCCCGCCCGGCCGCGCCCCGCCCGCTCGCCGCTGAAGCTCGGCGGGGGGCGGGGCAGGCGGACAAGGGGACGTTCCACCGGTTCGACCGGTTCAACCTGAAGTACAACCCGGCGGGGCAGTCGCGCCTCCGCGAGATCTTCCTGAAGACGGACAACCTGATCGAGGGGCGGTACCTGGCGGAGATCTCGCGGGAGGTCTTTGCGGACCTCGCCTCGAGCAAGTACCAGATGGCCGAGTACCGCATCTCCATCTACGGGCGCAGGCGCCCCGAGTGGGACAAGCTCGCACGCTGGATCTGCTCCAACAAGCTCTACTGCGACAACGTCCGCTGGCTCATCCAGGCGCCCGCCCGCCCCGCCCCGCCCGCCGGCCCCCGCCCTACGGGCCACAGCTGAGGCGGGGGCGGGGGGCGGGCAGGTGCCGCGGCTGTACGAGACCTTCCGGGCGGCGGGGGACGTGAAGTGCTTCCAGGACCTCCTCGACAGCGCGCCCCGCCTGCCCCGCCCCGCCCCGCCCGCCCCGCCCCGCCCTGCTGAGGGGCCGGGGGCAGACATCTTCGAGCCGCTCTTCGAGGCGACGAAGGACCCCTCCTCGCACCCCGAGGTCCACATGTTCCTCCAGCAGGTCTGACCCCGCCGGCTGCCCCCGGCCCGCCCTTGGATCTCCTCCGAGGGGGCCCCAGGTGGTCGGCTTCGACTGCGTGGACGACGAGTCGCGGCCCGACCCGCGCATCGACCCCAACGCCGTCCCCGCCCCCGCCGACTGGACGGGCTCCTCCAACCCCCCCTACAGCTACTACGTCTAGTGCGCGCGCGCCCCGCGCGCCGCCGGGCCGCCGCGCCCCGGCCCGCCTGAGGGCGTGCCCGCAGCTACCTCTACGCCAACCTCTACACCCTCAACCGCTTCCGCGAGGCCAAGGGGTGCGTGCGGTAGCCCGGCTTTCTCCCCCCGCCCCCTCGCCTGAGCCCGCGCAGCTTCACCACCTTCTCCTTCCGGCCGCACTGCGGCGAGTCGGGCGACGCCGAGCACCTCGCCTCGTCCGCCCCGCCGCCCCCGCCCCGCAGCCGCGCCGTTCCCCTCACCCCGCCCCTCCCGCGCCCCTGGCAGGGCGTTCCTGCTGGCGGAGAACATCTCGCACGGGATCGTGCTGCGCAAGGCGCCGACGCTGTGCTACCTCTACTACCTCGCGCAGATCCCCATCGCCATGTCGCCCCTCTCCAACAACTCCCTCTTCCTCGACTACCACCGCAACCCCTTCCCCAAGTACTTCGCCCGCGGCCTCCGGGCGCGTCCCCGCCCGCCCGCCCGCCGCCGCGCGCCTCACGGCACAGCCGCGGGCGGCTGAGGGCGCCGCGCCTCCCCCCCGCAGGTGTGCCTCTCGACGGACGACCCGCTGCTGATCCACTTCACCAAGGAGCCCCTCGTGGAGGAGTACTCCGTCGCCGCCCAGGCCCGCCTTCTTCCTTCCCGGGGCCCCCGGGCGCGCCCGCCCGCCGGGGGGCGCTGAACGGGGGCTGGGGGGCGGCAGGTGTGGAAGCTGTCGGCGTGCGACCTCTGCGAGATGGCGCGCAACTCGGTGCTCATGTCGGGCTTCGAGCACCCCGTCAAGGCCTGCTGGCTCGGGCCCACCTACTTCCTCCCCGGCGCCGCCGGCAACGGTCCCTGCCGCCCCGCCGCCCCCGCACCCCGACGCCCCGCCGCCCCTCCGCCTGACCGGGCGGACAGACATCCACAAGACGAACGTGCCGAACATCCGGATCAAGTTCCGGCACGAGACGCTCATCAACGAGCACATGATCGTGCACCGGCAGCAGCCCTCGAGTCCGGGGCCCGCCGCCGGCCCGGGCCCCGGGGGCCCCCCCGAGCTCCCCGCCCGCCTCCTCGAGCTTGGCGCCGGCCCCACCAACGCCTCCGCCGCCGCCGCCGCCGCCCACGCCGCCGTCAACGCCGCACAGCAGGCCGCCAGGCCCGCCCCGCCCCGCCCGCCCCCTCGACCCCATCCGTCCCGGGCTGACCCGCGCCGGTGCAGGCGGCCGTGGCGGCGGCGGCGGCGGCGGCGGTGGCGACGCAGGCGGCGGCGAGCGCGGCGGCGCACAACGCGCCGCTCTACGCGGCCGCGCAGCTGCAGCGCCCCGACGGGTCCCTGCGCGACGGGCGCCCGCAGAGCTCCACGGGGGCGCTCCCCGTCGTGAACGTCTCCGGCTCCAGCGCCGCGGGGGGGATGGCGAACCTCAAGATATGAGGCGATCCCCCGAATGCGCAACCGTGGAACCTGTAGCTGCAGCGCAAGCTAGGGCTAGCTATAGCGCGGGGCCGGGGGCCGTGTACAGTGGTAGGGCGCCCTGGTCCCGGCAAGTCTCTATAGTTAGACTAGCTAAAACTAGTCTGTCATTCTAGCTGCGTGACAGAGTGCGCACTCACACGCGTGTACATATGCATGCGCACGCGTGGTGCGCGCGCAAGCGCGCGAGCGACAGCTCAGCTCCACGTACGCATCGTTGTGCGCAGTGCAACGATCACCGGAGTCGCGATCAACGCGTTCCGCTTTAGCCAGCACTGCGCATGCGCAGCTTTGACAGGCTTTGTATGGTGGCGACGGGTACAGTGCGTCAAGATCGAAGTCGCCCGGAAAGCCCAGCCCGTTCGCCCTCCGCAGCTCGAACAGCCCCCCCAAGGATGCAGGCGTTTACCACAGTAGTTTCCAGCTCGACGATCGCCCAGCGCGTGCCGGCGGGTCTTGGATATTCGTCCGCGTGCAGCCAGAGTGCGGCCCCGTCCCCCGCAGCCTCCAGGGCGTCTTCGATTCTGCGGACCGAGTTCTTCGCGTCCTCCCCCTCCTCCCTCCCCCGCTTCTTCGCGTCCGTGTCGGGCTGTGCGATCCCTCTCGCGCACGCGACGAGCCAGCCAGCCCAGCGGTTCCAGATCGTCGCTTCTGAGGAAGTTGCGGCTCCGGAAGAAGCGGCGGCCGCGCCCTTGAAGACGTACATTACTTGCCCGAGCTGCGGCGCGAGCTACACCATCGCCAAGGACGCGATCCCCGTGGACGGCCGCGAGGTCAAGTGCGGGAAGTGCGACTACCAGTGGTATGTGAAGGCCGAGGAGCTCAAGGCGCGTCCCTCCCCGCCTCGGGCCTCCCTTCGCCTCTGATCGGCACTGACCGGCACACAGGAGCTCGCGACCAACCAGCGCTTCCGCCGCTTCGTCGCCGCGAAGGATATCTTCAACATTTACGTTGGCAACCTGTCCTTCAAGGCCAACGAGGACGACCTCATGCAGGAGTTCTCGCGCTACGGCGAGGTGCACCGCGTTTCGATCCCCCTCGACAAGGAGACGGGCCGGTCCCGCGGCTTCGCGTTCGTCGAGATGCTCGACAAGGAGGCCGGCCGCAAGGCGGCGGAGGAGCTGAACGGCACCTCGTGCGTTTTGTTCTTCGGCGAGGCCTCGAATTCCTTGACAGGACGAGCTCTGATCGCCTCGTCGCGCAGGATCGCCGGCCGCGAGGTCTCCGTGAGCGAGGCGAAGCCCAAGGCGCCCTCGAACAACAACTACCGCCGCGACCGTGCGAGCTTCTTCTTTTCCTCTTTCCTCTTCGGCGCTCATTTCCTTTTTGACAGGTCGCTAAGCGCTGCCTTCCCACGGGTGCTGCACTTGTTTCGTAGTGCATCAATATTGAAATGTATAAAAAGCAATGAAAGCTGCGGAGAGTGCGGGGTGGGGACGTCGACCCGGGGCGTCAGCGGGCGGAGAGCTCGAGCTCGCTGAGCAGGTCGTCGTAGGGGTTGCGCCCGGGCTCGCCGGCGCCGGCGCGGCCTAGGCGGGCGCCGCCGATGGGCCGCTGGGGCGTAGGGCGGGCACGGGGCGCCTGGGAGGAAACGCCGTAGCGGGTCAAGAGCGTGCGGTCGAGGTCGTCGAGGTAGCTCCGCAGGCCCTGCGCCTCCTGCTCCGCCTCCGCCAGGATGCTCCCCCCCGCGGACGACCCGCTCGGCCGCCGCGAGCCCAGCCGCGACTCGCCGGCAGTCGCCCCCCGGCCCGCCCCCGCGGGCGACGCCCCCTCCGCCCCCGCCTGCAGCTGCTGCTGCAGGCTCCGCAGCGACGCGCCCGCCTCCGACTCGGCGGGGGCGTACGAGGCCGAGGCCCGGGTCCGCTGCGCCAGGGGCCGTCGGCGCTCGCAGGGCCTTGGGGCCGGGGGGAGGGCGCCGCGCACCCGGCGACGCCGGCGGTGGCCTGCCGCAGGTTCCGCTCCGCCTCGGCCCGCATCGTCAGCAGCTCCAGCCGCGCCTGCGCCCCCGCCTCAGCGGCGCCCCTCGGGCCGCAGCGGCGCTGGGTCGCACCCGGGCCCACTGGTGCCTCTCCTGCCGGTCGGCGGCCGCCGCCTCAGCCGCCGCCCGCAGCTCCGCCCGCGC
>QPMI01000386.1:0-25149 GCA_004431415.1 Cyanophora paradoxa | reverse complement strand
GGGGCTTCCTGGCGGAGGCGGAGGCGGAGGTGAACGGGGCGCGGGCGGAGGCGGCCGTGGCCTCGCGGCTCGCGCGGGAGACGGCGGAGGCCCTCGCGCGGCCGAGGAGGCCGCCCTCCGCGCCGCCGCCGACGCCGGCCGCGCCTGGAGCGCCCTCGCGAGGAGGCCGGGCGCGCCGGGCACGCCGCGGGGGCCGCCCGCGAGGCCCGCGCCGAGGCGGAGGCCCTCGCCGCCGAGCTCGCCGCCGCCCGCGACGCCCTCCGCCGCGCCGAGGACGAGGCCGCCCCGCTCCGCGCCGCCGCCGCCCGCGCCGTCCGCGCCGAGGCCGCCGCCGCCGAGGCCGACGCCCGGGCGCGGGCGGCCCTCGCGGCGGCCGAGGAGGCGGAGGCGGCGCGGGGCGCGGCGGAGCGGCGGAGGCGGAGGCGCGGCGGGGCGGGAGGAGGCGGAGGAGGGGGCGGCGCGGGGGCGGGCCGGCGAGGTGCGGGCGCGGGAGGAGGCGGCGGGGGCGTGGCGGGCGCTCTCGGAGGAGGCGCGGCGGGCCGGCGACGCCTCCGCCCTCGCCTGCGCCCTCGCCGCCGAGCGCGACGCCGCCGCCTCCCGCGTCCGCCCCGCCCCCCGCCCCGCCCCGCAAACACCTTCGTCCGAGCGAGCCCAGCGCAGGCGGACGCATACTTCCACGAGCTGAACGAGCTGCGCGCCGCCCGCGCCGCCCTCTCCGACGCCCTTCGAGATCTCGAGGCGCGCCGCGGCCCCCGCCGCACGGCCCCACGGCCCCGCCGGCCTGACGCGCCCCGCGCGCAGCGGCGGGCGGCGGCGGCGGAGACGGCGGCGGTGGGGGCGAGCGGCGGGGCGGCGGCGGCGGAGGAGGGGCGGCGGGCGGCGGAGAGCCGGCTGCGGGCGGCGGAGCACCTGATCCAGAGCCTGGCGGACGAGAAGGCCGAGCTGCGCGCCCGCCTCGAGGCCGAGGGCCGCCTCCGCGCCGCCCTCGAGGCCGACGCCGCCGCCGCCCGCGGCAGGCCCGCCCGCCCTCCCCCTCTCCTCCACCCGAGCTCGCGCCTGACGGGGCCGGCGCCGGTGCGGGGCGCAGGGCGGGGCTGGAGGAGAGCGCGCGGGAGCACCGCGAGTCGGCCGAGGCCGCCGCCGCCATCGCCGCCCTCCTCCAGACATCCGTCCCCGCCCGCGCCCCCGCCCCGGCAGCGGCAACCGCCCCGGCAGCAGCCCCGGCCCTGGCGCGCTCCCCCGCCGCCGCCTCGCCGGCGCTGCTCCGCGTCGAGGACTGGGCCCGCTCCCTCCACCCGGGCCCCTCTGACGCCCCCCACGAGTCCCCGCCCCCGCCGCCCACTCCTCCGCACTTGCCTCCGCGCTGGCCACGCCCCAGACACCGGCGCCCGCCCCGTCGCAGCGCGCGGGGCCGCCAGCGCCCCCCTCTCCTCCACCCGCGTCGGGCGGTCGGCCGCCGCGCCGGCAACCCGCGCGGCGCCGGGGCGGGCGCCGCGTCGCACGCCCCCTCGTCCCAGCGGCGCTCCTCTTCCCCCTTCCGCATCGCCTCGCCCTTCCTCCCGCGGGCGCGGCCGCCCTCCCGGCCCCGCCGCGCCCCTCGAGCGCCCCGCCGCCGCCGCCAGCGGCAGCGGCAGCACTGGCGCCGCCCTCCCAGCGCCGTACCCCGTTCTCGGGTCGCCCTGGCCGGCGCTGGCGCCCCACCTCTCCCCCCACGACGCCGCCACGCCCGCCTCAAACCCGGTCCGCGGCGCGTCCCGCTCGGCTCCTCTTCAATTCTAACAGGAGTGCGGGGGCAGGAGGGGCCGCGGCGGCGGGCCTCGCCGGAGGGCTGGGGGCGGGAGGCGGCCCCGCGCCGCTCGGCGGCGTACGAGCGGATCGTGCGGGGCCTCCACCACAGGGAGGGCTAGCCCCCCGCCCGCCCGCGTCCGCTGTAGAGCCCGAGCCTTAATCTCACGTCCGCTGCTTCTTCGCGTTCTGCGCGCGGGTCGGCCGGGGCGAGTCGGCCAGGGCGGGGCGGGGCGGGCCGGGGCGGGGCGCACGAGGTTAAAGCCGATCTTCATCCCCAGCTTGGGGCCCTCCGGGGGCGGCGAGGGAGAGGGCGAGGGCGAGGGCGCGGCGGGGGCCGTGGGGGCCGCCACGCTCGCCCAGCCGCCGCCGGAGGCCGCGGGGGCAGCGACGCTCGACCAGCCGCCGCCCGACGCTGCGGGGGCGTCCGGCGCCGCCACCGTCGACCACCCGCCGCCGCCGCCGCCGCCGCCGCCGGAGGCGCCGTGGGAGACAGTGGCCCAGCCGCCGCCGGAGGCCGAGGCGGGACAGAGCTCCAGCCGCCGCCGCTCGGGGCGGAGACGGTCGCCCAGCCCCCGAGGCCGGCACCGAGCTCCACCCGCCCTGCTCCTCCGCCCCGGCGGCTCCGGCTCCTCCGACGGCCCCGGGCCGCCGGCGCCGGCGCCGGGCTGCTCGAAGCCGCCGGCGCCGCCTTCCCGAGCCGCTGCTGGTGCTCCGCCCTGCCCGCCCGTGAGCCGCGCCGCGCGGCGCCGGGGCGGGGCGGGGCGGGGGCGGGGCCGCACAGCTGCTGCTGCATCTTCCTCATCTTCTCCATCTCCTTCTCCATCCGCTTCTGCTCCTTCCGCGCCGAGTCCGCCTGCGCCGCGCCCCGCGTCAGCCGCCGCCGGCCGCGGGCGCGAGAGGGCGCGCGCACCTGGGACTCGCGCTGGGCGAGCTTCTTCGTCTCCGCGAAGCGCTTCTTGTGGTGGTGGTCGTAGCTGTCCAGGTGCACCTGCCCCCGGCCCCGCCCCCGTCGGCAACGGAGCGGCGGGGCGCGTGCGCGGGGCGGCGGGGCCGGACCTCGTACTCGGTGGCCTTGGTGTACTGCTTGTTGCAGAGGTCGCAGCGGAAGACGCTGATCACGTTCATGCGCTCCTCGTGGATCGCCTCGTTCTTGAGCCGCTCCGCCTCCCGCAGCGCCCGCTGCTCCGGCGTCAGCGTGCGCTCCACCTCCAGCAGCTTCCGCGACGACGCCTGGCCCGCCCCCGCGTCAGCCACACGCCCGCCGCGCGCCGGCGCGCGGGGCGGGGCGGGGCGGGGCGCACGAGCTCGGTGGTGGCGAGCTCCGCCTCGTCGGCCGCCGCCCGCCCCAGGCACATCCGATCCTCCTTCAGCTCCACCTTGATCGGCTCCACCCGCCCTGCCCCGCCCCCGCCTCAACGCCCCGCGCGCCCGAAACGTCGCGCCGCGGCGCGGCGGGCACCGTGGCCGCGGCCGCCGAGGCCCATGCCCTCCTGCCAGCCCATCTTCTGGAGGAGGCGGTAGCCGACGTTGTCGGCCTTGATGGCGACGTGCTGCGAGGCGGCCTCCAACTGGTGCCGCCCCGCCCCGATCCCAGCGTGCTCCTCCTCGAAGAGGCTGTCCAGCGTCAGCTCCCCGTCTCCTCCCGTCGGCTTCGAGCCCGCCGCGTATGCCGAGTAGTGCTGCTGCGCCGCCGAATCCGACCGCGAGGGCCCCGCCTGCACGAGAGGCAGAATGCCACCGCTGCCGCCTGGCGTCGGGCTGCTCGACGAGACGATCTTGGGCCGCCCGTAGCCGCTCGCTGGTGCCTGCGGCGGCGGTGGAGCGCCCGGCGGGGGCCCTGCGCGCCGAGCGTCAAAGGCGCATCGGGCGCTCTCATTCTCGGCGTCGGGAAGCGGGCGACGACTTCATCTACGAGGAATCTTCATCCTAGGTGGCACGCGCTACGCTCTCGCCCCCCGGAGGACTGGTCTCTCGTTGCTAACCCCGCTCTCCCAGCCGGGGCGCGCACGAGGCGCCTCCGAGGACGCAAAAACACGCGGCAGGTCACGCACCATCGCTGAAGCCTCTCCGGAGCAGAGCGTCCATCGCACGTCGAATACTGTAGCCCCCAAGGCTGCAGTCCCCCCCCTTTCGTTGATCAAAGAACGCAAGAGCGCTGCCGCACCCGGCGTCGTGCTCGAAAAGTCCACTCGACGCGCGTTGAAATCGTTTTAGCAGCTTGCCGCGCCCGGCCGGCGTCGGGCTGGCTGGCGCAGCGCGAGCTGTGTCTTGGTCGAGGAGTCGTTTCCGTCCGCTGTTTTAGTTAGGCTAGCGATGGTGAGCTATGCGCCGCTCTTTCCGGGGTTCGGTTGGCGGCATGCGCTGGCCTCGCTCGGAGTCTTCACCGGCTCTGCGATGGCGTCGGGCGGCGGAATCGGCGGCGGCGGTCTGTACGTGCCGCTCTTCATCTTTGCCCTCGGCTTCACCACCCGCGAGGCCATCCCCCTCTCCAAGGTCTGCGCGCCGCTCCCACGCTCCGTCCTCCGACTGAGCGCCGCCGGCAGGCCACAATCTTCGGCGTATCGCTCGGTGAGCGCCGCGTTTCTGCGGGTTTCGCTGCGGCCGCAGCGCCGCCGCGGCCGGCGGGGCGCCGCGGCGGCTCGCTGGGCATGACGCGGCGGCGCAGGGAATATGATCCAGCTCTTCCGGAAGCGGCACCCGCACGCTGACCGGCCCATCATTGGTGCGCACGGCTCGGCCGCCGCGGGTCGTGGGGGCGGCGCGGGGTCCGGCGGGGCCCGAGACGGGGCCCGACGTGGGGCGGCAGACTTTGACATGGCGCTGGTGCTGGAGCCGACGACGCTCTCCGGGGTGATGGTCGGCGTCCTCCTCAACGTCACCCTCCCCACCTGGCTCATCGACATCGTCCGCGCCCCGCCCCGCCCGCCCCCCGCCCCGCCGCGAGGCCGCGACGCCGCCGCCCGACGCCCGCGCGCGCGCGTCCGTGCAGCTGATCGTGCTGATGGTGGTGTACACGGTGTGGACGACCGTGCGGAAGGGCCTGAAGCAGTACCTCATGGACCGGGCGGCCCAGCGGCGCGCCTCCATCATCCTCGCCCTCCAGAGCGACGCCGCCTGGCTCGCCGACGAGTCCATCCGCTCCCGTCCGCCCGCCCCACCGCCCGTGCCGCCCGCGCCTAACGGCCGGCCCCGCGCGCAGCCGACGTCTCGACGCGGGAGGTCTCGGTCAAGGTCGGCGAGCCGCCCTCGCCCTCGCCCGCAACGGCCGCCCCCGGCGGCGGTCCGCCCGCCCGCCCGCCCGCCCGCGCGTCCGTTGGCGCGCCTCACGGGCCCCGCAGGCGGCCTTCCCTTGGCGCCGTTCGTGCAGAGCCCGTCGACGCAGCTCTACGGTGCGCCCCGCTCCGCCGCCGCCGCGCCGCGGCGCGAGCGCGACGGGGCGGCAGGGCCGGCCGTGGCCATGAAGCTCGCCGGCGGCGCCGGCACGCCGGCCCCGCCCTCCGAGGCGGCCAACGGCCCCGCCAAGGGCGGCCCGGCGGCGAACGGGCAGGGGAACGGGCAGGCGAACGGGGCGCAGCGGCGGGAGGAGGCGGGGCGGGCGCTGGAGACGAACGCGGAGCTCGCAAGCGTCGAGGTCGCCCGCATCCTCCTCAAGGAGCGCGTCTTCCAGGTCCCCCTACCCCCCTTCCCCCGCCCCGCCCGCCCCGCCCGACTTTCGCGGCCGACGCGGGGGCCGGCGGGGGGCGGGGGGCGCAGTTCCGGAAGTTCTTCGCGCTGCTCGCCTGCTCCGCCGTGTACCTCACCTGCACCCTCATGCTCGGCGGCCGCGGCGGTCCGCCCCGCCTGACCCGCCGCGGTGGCTCGGGGCCTGACGGGCTGCGGCCGCAGCGCACAGCGTGGTGGGGATCAAGGGCTGCACGGCGGTCTGGTGGTCCCTCATCTGGGTCCCCTTCTTCGGCTTCTACGTCGTCGCCTACATCTACGGGCCCGCCCCGCCCCGCCCCGCCCCGGCGGCCCCGGCCCGGGCGCCCCTGACGCGGCGGCGGCGGGGGCGCGCAGGCGGTGGGTGAAGGCGGAGTACGACCGGAAGGTCTGGTTCGGCTTCCCCTTCAAGCCCTTCGACGTGCGCTGGACGGAGCGCGGCATCCGCGTGTACCCCCTCTACTCGGTGGGGGCGGGCATGGTGGCGGGGGCGCTCGGGCTGGGCGGGGGCGTCGTCAAGGGCCCCCTCATGCTCGACCTCGGCCTCCACCCGCAGGTCGTCATGGCAACCTCCTCCTACATGATCGTCCGCTCTGCTTGCTGGCTTTGCGTGCACTCCGGCCCGCCTGACGCCGCGCCGGGCAGCTCTTCACGTCGGTGAGCAGCACGACGGCCTTCTCGGTCTTCGGGATGCTGCGGTGGGATTACGCGATCTGGTTCTGCTCGTGCGGCCTCGCGGGGGCGCTGGTGAGCCACTGGGTGGTGGACCGCCTCCTCAAGCGCTACCGCGGCTACGTGCAGTCCATCGAGATCTTCATCCTCTCCGCCGTCATCGCCGTCTCCGCCATCCTCCTCGTCATCACCACCACGTCCGCCCCGCCCCGCCCCCCCGCCCCCCCGCCCTTGCCGGCCCCGGTCTGCCCTGCTGCGCCGCCCCGGCCGACGTCGGGCGCCGCGCAGGGTCACGGTGGTGGAGGACTTCAAGCTGCGCCGCCACCTCGGCTTCAACACCGACTACTGCCAGGCGTAGCCCCCTTCCAGGCTTCGCGCCCAGCGGCGCCGGCGCACCCTGTATATTACTGCTAGTTCCGGAAATCAAGATGCCGACTTAGATCCTGTTTTTTTTGGGATCAATGTACTGCATGCGAGTGCTCCGAGGCTCGGCCGGTCCGCGGGGCTCTTTCGACGCATGCGCAGAGTGTGTTTCAAAAAAGCGGTACACTGTGACAGGAAAAACGCTTTCCTGGAAGCGGGAAAAGAGGGGCGCGGGGGTCTGAGGAGGTACCGGTTCGGGCGGGGATTGCGGGGGAGCCCGGGGCGGGCGGGGTCAGGCGGGGCCGAGCTGGAGGGAGGCGTCGAAGGCGACGTAGAGGAGGCCGGCGGGGAGGCGGCGGCCGTGCAGCGCGACGAGCGCCCGCACGGCGCTGTCCTCGCTGTCCATCAGCGCCAGCGCGTGCGGGCGCCGCCCGGGCGCCCCCTCCGCCACCTCCGCCGCCACCACCCGCCCGTACGGCCGCAGCAGCCGCGACACCTCCGCCTCCCCCGTCCCCGCCGCGAGGTTGAGGAGGCGGAGGCCCGCCGAGGGGGGGCCCAGCCACTCCTCCCGCGGCGTGAACTTGCGCGGCGGGAGCTCGAGCTCGCGGCCCGCCGCGAGGCCGGCCCGCGAGAGGCGGAGGGGGCCCTGCACGGGGCGCACGCTCAGCGCGTAGCCGAGGACGTCCTGCCCCTCGAGGTGCCGCCGCGCGAGGCCCGCCGCGCGGGCCGTCGCGAACTCGGCGAGGGCGGCGCCGGGCCGCCGGGGGCCCCGGGCGGACGGAGACGCGCAGGACGGGGCCGTACTGCCCGAGGAGCCGCGCCAGGGCCTCCGGCTCGCACAGCGGCTCCGCCAGGCCCCCGACCGCCACCGCCGCCCCCTGCCCCCGCCCCTCCGCCCCCGCATCCTGCTCCTCCTCCGCTTCCTCCCCCTCCTCCTCCTCGTCCTCCTCGCCGCCAAACGTGGCGGCGGCGGCGGCGCGGCGCGGGGCCGGGGCGGGCTGAAAGGGCGCTTCCGCAAGCCAGGCCTCCTCCGCGTCCGCCCCGCCGCGGCAAGCGCGGCGCGCCCTCCGGGGAGCTGCACCAGCCGCCGCTTGGAGCCAGCCGTCACCACCAGGCCCGCGCCGGCCGCGGTTCGGGGCGCTTGCCGGCGGCGGGGCGTCGGCGGGGGCGGGGGCGGGGCGTAGAGGAGCGGGGCGGGGCGCGGGGCGGCGAGGCGCGGCGAGGCGACGACCTCGACCACCTCGCCCGTCTCCGGGTCCACGAGCTGCCGCGTCCCGCCGGCCGCCGGCCTGGCCCGCCGCAGCGGCTGGGGCGGCTCGTGGGGCAGCAGGAGCGGGGCCCGGGCGGCGGGGACGCGGCGGCGGCGGGAGGAGGGCGATCGAGCCGTCGGGCATCTGCACCTCCATGAGCACCGTCCCGCCGGCCGCCGCCGCCGCCGCTGCCGTCGCGGAGGCGGCCGCCGCGGAGGCGGCCTCTTGCTGGCGGAAGGCGATAATGGAGCGCAGGTCGCCGCCGCCCCCGCCCGGCGCCGCCCCCGCCGCCCCCAGCTCCAGCCCGTACCCCTCATCCTCCAGCAGCTCCTCCTCCTCCTCCGCCTCCCCCTCGACCTCGTACTCCATCTCCTCCACGGCCCTCTGAGCGCCGCGCAGGAGCCCAAAGCCGCCGGCCTTCGCCGGGGGCGCCCGCGCGGCGGCGGCTGCGGGGGCGGCGGGTGCGCGGGGCGAGGGGGAGGAGGCGGCAGCTTCGCCGTTGGCGACGACAAGGCGGCGGCCGCCGACGAGGGCGACAGTGACCCCGGGGGCCACCTTGGCCGCCTTCGGCGCAGCCGCCCCCGGGGCGGCCGCCGGCGCCTCCTTGCCGCCCTCCAGCTTCTTCTTCCAGGCCGGCGCCGGGCGCGAGGGCAGCGGCGCCCCCGAGCTCGACCGGATCCCCGCAAGGTTCGCCACCCTCCGCACAGGCCCGCCCGCACCCGCCGCCGCCGGCCCCGCCCCCACTGCAGCTGTCTTCGGCGCTGCAGCGGGGGCAGGCTTCGGCGGGGCAGGGGCCGGCTTCCGAGGGGCGGGGGCGGGGGCGGCTGCAGCGGGTTTGCTGGCGGCCGGGGCGGGGCGCGGAGGTGGACGGGGCGGCGGTGGCGCCGGCGGCGACGACCTTGACGGGGTTCAGGCGGTTCTGCTTCGGAGCGAACACAATCGGCTCGATGCGCGCCGCCCCCGGCCCTGCCGGCCCCGCCGCCTGCGGCGCACTCGCCGCCGGAGCCTGCTGCGACGGCACCCCCGCGGCCGCCTTCTTCGCGCCGCCGACCTTTGCGGCCGCCTGCGGCGCCGCCGGCTTCGCTAGGGGCGCACTCGCCTCTGCGGGGGGCGGCTTGGGGGGCGGGCTAACGGAGCTGCAACAAGCCAATCAGCAACACGCGGAAGCCCGGGGCGCCGCCCCTGCGCACCGTTCACGCCTCTGCTCCACTTCCTCGGGGGCGGGGGGCGGGGCCGGGTTCGCCGGCGGCGGCGGGTGCTGGGGCGCCGCATGGGCGGTGCGCGGCGCGGAGGCGGGATGCGGCAGGGAGGCGGAGGAGGAGGAGGGGACGGGGAGAGGGGTGATGCCGGCGGCGGGGGCCGCGGCGGGGGCGGGAGGCGGGAGGGCGGGGCCGGCGGGGGCGGCCTGCTTGGTGAGCTCCTTCTCGAGGGCTGCGGTCACCTCGGCGACGTCCACCCCCGTCTTCTGCGCCATGATCGTCGCTGCCGCACCGTCAGCCCGCGCCCGCCCGCCGCCGCGAGCCGCTCGCGCGGCGCGCGCACCGATCAGCCGGGCCGTGAGGTGTTGCGCGGCGACATTCTGCCCGCCGGCCTCGCCGGCCGCCGGCTCCAGCAGCTGCCCGAGCATCTTCAGCAGGCCCTCCGGCCCCGTCGGGGCGGCGGCCGGCGGCGCGGCGCCAGCGGCGCTGGCGGCGACGAGCCCCGCGGCGGCCGCGGGGCCCAGGGCGGCGAAGAGGGTCCCCAGCGGCACCACCGGCGCCGCCGCTGGCGCGGGGGCGGCCGGCGGCGGCGCGGTCGCGGGCGTCTCGCGCCGAGGCGGTGACGCCCGCCGCTCCCGGCTCCTGTCCCGGCTCCTGCTGCGCGGCGGCGGCGGCGGCCGCGGCGCGCGCTCCCGCCCGAAACGAGCGCCCTGCCGCCTGCGCGGGGGCTCAACGAAGGACGCCTGACGCGTTGTTGCCGGCGGGGCGCACCCGTCGTCGGGGGGCGGGGAGCGGCGGCGCGGGCGCTCGCTGCTAGATCCGCGGCGGCGGTAGTCGCCCGGGGCCCCCTGCCCCTGCGCGCGGTGCCGCTCACGCTCGCGCTCGCGCTCGCGCTCCGAGTCCGAGTCGCGGGCGGGCTCCCCCTGGGCCCCCCCGCTCGGCCCTCCGCGCCGGCTCGGGCGCCTCAGGCTCCCGGCCGCCCTCGCCGGCCCTCCCGGCCGCCCCCGCGGGGGCTCCTCGTGCCCGTGCGGCGCCGGTGCCGCGGGGCCGCCTCGGGCTCCGGCTCGTCGGCGGGGTACTCCTCCGCGTCCTCGAGCATGTCCGCCACGGGCTCCGCCTCCTCCAGCTCCTCCCCGTCCCCCGCGGGCCCGTCCCCCGCCCCCTCTCCCGCCTCCTCCGCCCGCCCCTCGGGCGCCCCCGCGCCGGGGGCGTGCTCCGGGGGCGGGGGCGCGGCCTCGGCCGGCCTCGCGGCGGCGTCCTCGACGTCGTGCTCGGGGTCGTACAGCTCCTCCGCACTGGCGTGCTCCAGCGACCCCGACGCCTCCGCCGCGCGCTCTCCCGCCTGCCCGCCGCTCGCGCTTGGCGCTGTCGGCGCCGGAGGCTCGCGCGACGGACTCGCGTCGCCCTCCTGGAGATTCAGGAAGCTGTCCGCCGTCCGCAGCAGGCTCTCGTCCTCCGCAGCGGTGCAGGCGTCCTCCTCCCCGGCCGCGTGACCAATCGGAGCGCTCGCGCTGCCATCGCGTGCGTCAGGCGCGAATGCGGCAGGTGCGAATGAGCATCCGAACCTGGCGGCCTCGGCGCCTTCTGCTTCCTCCTCCTCCTCGGCTTTCGTTTTACTTGCGGTCTTGCGCTTCTTGGAGGCGGACCCTGTGCGCTTTTTGCCGGCCATTGACGACTTGCAGCCCACGACCTGGGGCTTGCAGAGCCGGTTCAGGCTTTATCTAAAGCGACGGTATCGTCGCTATCGTTCGATGAACTCGACCGGTGTGGTGGAGGTGAGTGCCGCTTTCGGGGGGTAGTCCTGAATCCTCCGACAGGGGGGTAGAGGTTTGGCGGGTGTGGCAACTTGCGGAAGAGGCGCGCCGCTGTTCGCTCTGTTCGTTTAGTTCGGCAAAGCCCCGCAGCAATCTAGGGGTGTTATCAGAGCTCTATCTGCCCATGTCGCCCCTCGCGCCGAGCGCGGCGGTCCCTCTTTGCGGACCTGAGCTGGAGCACGCGGGTGTGAGGTATAACCTGTTGTTCGTCTACGGGACCCTCAGGCGGCACAAGCCGAACCATGTGCGTCCCCGTTGCCCGCGCTGTCGCGAGAATTGCCTGACCGTGGGGCGCCCGGCGGTGACCGCGCAGCGAGTTATGTATGAGCGCGGGTGAGCTGTACCAATGCCTCTCGGGGCAACAAGTAGCACGTCCCGCCGGTGGCGGGCTTCTTTAGCTCCGCGCCCTTTCCGCACGACCAGCTGCCCCGTCGCCCTCGCGCCCATATTAAGATGACTAGGCCACGAATTAAACTTTTCTAGACGGTTTAGGCCTCTGACATTCGGTTCCACGCTCCGGCGCGCATTCCGCCACTTCCGCGTCACATGCGCCGCCCCTTGCCTCTACGGCCCGAAGTACCAAATGCCCTATCCGGATCGGCATTCGTACCGCCTGATCAAAGCGACCGCCGCTCTTCGAGCACGTCTACAGCGCCCCTTTCTAACTCTTCGCCTCCCTTTTTCTGCAGCGGCCCTCCCAAGGTGTACTATCTCGGTGCGCTGATGCTTGCTGCCTTTTTGAATTTCTTTTCGTGGCGCTAACCATCTTGCGCAGGCACCGTGAAGGCAAGCGCATTCATGGCGTCAGCTTGCTCGGCTTGACCGCGCCTCCCCTTAACTCTCCTCGCACCGCAGACCTGCGAGCGGTTCCCTCTCGTGGTGGCGACAGAGCGCCGGGTTCCGTACCTGCTGAACCGGCCCGGCGAGGGCAAGTTCCTCACGGGGGAGCTGTACGCGGTGCGCGGGGGCGGTGCGCGGGCCCGTGCAAAGCGCCGGCCTGACGCGCGCGGCCAGGTCGACGACGAGGAGCTGAAGCGGCTCGATGTCTTCGAGGGCTGCCCCGACTACTACACTCGCATCACCATCCCCATCCGCCCCAAGGTGCCCGCTCCGCCCCCTGCCCGGCCCGCCGTAGCGCCCCTGACTCGTCTGCGCCCGGGGACCAGCCGGAGGAGATCCGGTACGGGACGGACCGGTCGATCTTTCCGATGAGCCTGAACTGGGAGGGGTCGACCCTGACGGCGGGCGCATACGTGCGGCTGACGTTCCCCCCGGAGTTGCTCGAGCTGCCGCACCTGGAGGAGTACACGGACGAGTTCGCGCGGGAGTACGTGCCCCGGAACAAGCGCGGCACGGGCGCCTCGCAGCTGCAGATCGAGCGCACGCTGGAGATCGCCAAGCGCACGGCCGCCCTCGCCCTCGACTCGGAGGAGGGCCCGGAGGGGAAGCCCCGCGCCTGCGCCGGCGAGGAGCAGGACCTCCTCATCCTCGAGGCCTGCCGCGCCCAGGAGCAGGCCATCCTCTCCTGAACGGCCCCGCCCCGCCCCGCCCTGTACCACCACTCCCCCCATGCTTTCCCTTCCCCTTCTTCCACTTTTCCTCCGTTGAGGTTTTTGGGCCCGTGCCCGCCCTTTCTATTGTCAGTTCTGCAGGGCCAGCCCTCATGATCTGGGTCGTGCGTTGGGTAGCTTCAGGCTAGTTTCCGACCATTCGATCCTAGGGTGCCACACGCCTTGGAGAGGCGGATTTTGCGAATTGTCGAGCTTTGAGATATTGGTTGTGCGATGTACATACCGTCTTCTTTCTGCCCCGTGGGCTTTCTTGTAATTTTTGAAGCTTTATCGTTCATCTTCGTCGAGTGTCTTCCGCAGGCAGCTTATACATATAGCCAGCGGCTGATGCCGCTGTTCTATGCAGCTAGCACTGATGTCAGCAGTGTCCATAAATGATCATGCAGCCCCCAGGCTCCAGCTCTTTCATGAGGTTCACGATAGCTAGCTAGCGCTGGCCATGACAAGTACAGTGCATCCATCCTCCGGATCCGCGACTCGCAAGATCAAAATGCGTGTGCAGATCTAGTATGCGCCTCGCGCGCGATCAAATTTGCGAATTCGAATCTTGCGAGTGCAGTAGCTTCGAGTGCAGCTCGCCGAGTCACACTGCGGGCGCAGCACCGGCGGCGTGCCAGCGAGCCAGGCAGGATCTTTCGCTTTGCGGAGAGCGCTTCCGCGCTTCTGAGCAACCTCGCGCGGTGAGTGTTTTCGCGCCGCGGGCCTGCTGGGGACGGTTTGCTTCGACGAATATCTCACACCGCAGTCGGCAGCGGAGAGCGGCTGCTCCGCTAGTTCCTGCTCCGATCGGACGTCGGCGGCTGCTCCACCAGCGCGTACGTGCGTCGCATTCCTTCGCTGTGTGCTCTCAAAGACCCGCTCCGCACAAAGAATAGCGCTCTGTGCGGCCTCGCGCAAGCTCGAGCTGCGTGGGTCGGGCCGCTGATCAGTTTCGCAGTTTACTCAACCTGCCGACTTAAACGCGATGGAACCTGTGAATTTCCTGAACTACGGCGATCTCTCTCGCGAGGAGATCTACTACCTCGCCATCGCGAACGGCTCGGCCGCAACTTGGGGGAGATGTGTGCCAGAAGCTTTCAACTCTGATCCAAGCGCTCTCTCGTCCTCTCCCAGCCACTTCATCACGAACGTACGTGGCGGCATGTGCTTCCGCTCGTCTTTCGCGAAGCCGCTCACATGCCACGCAGGGGTTGAAACTGCTGCTTGGAACTTCTGGCGACCAGCTTCTTTTCGTTCCCTTCAAGAAGGGCCAGCTATCACTATGCGAGGCGTCTTTCGGCACGCTGAGCCTCTTTGACAAGCTGTCTGCTAGCGCACCGAACGCGATCCAGTGCATCACTCGCAGCGACATGCGAATCGTGAAGCTTGTGTTCGCGCCCCGTCTGTCACCTCTGCGTATACGTAATCTGTTTGAGCCGATGGCGCAGGTCGGCCCAGAGTTTGCGCGGCGGTAAACCGGAGCGCGAAGTCATCGCGCTCACTGTCGCTGGTCACTGGGTGGAGATCAGGTTCGTCTTGGACGAGATGAGTGAAGCCGCTGCAGTCAACGTCGGGCAATCTATCGTGCAATTCTCGGAATCCCCGCCTTCCTGGCTGCAGCTGGAGGAGATCAAGCGCCTGTTGCGCTCCGAGGGCCGGGTCCTGTTTTCCGTGTCTCCCGTGCACCTCTTCTCTTCTTTCTTTTTCTTCCTTCTTCGAGTCGCTGACTTCGCACCGGCAGGACTCCAAATCGTTCGCATACTTTGAGGCAGAGTACGGCCAAGTCTGTTACGTCAAGGGCGGCGGCATGGCGTCCGAAAGGTGGATGGGGGTTCAGGGTCTCGGCGATGCTACCTGCATTTCCTCTGTAAGTCAAGTGCTTCGGACCCGCAGATGAAACTTGTGATGACATCGCATGCAGAAAAACGGCGGGCTCGTTGTGCTGGGCACGACAACGCGCAAAGTCGTCGCGATCTGGTTCGGCCAGCCGGGCCGCACTACTTCGCGATACATGACCCTGCCGGAGCAGACCGGGATCGCAGAGCACATCGTGTGCTCCTTTGTGCGCACGGAATCGTTTCTTGCTTCTATTTTCCGTCCTTGATTGCTTTCGAAGGATGGGAGCTTCGCTGCCGTTGCCTCGGCGATGGCCGTGACCTTCGTGCGCCTGGACAAGAGCGTCGGGCTGAGCATCATCCCTGGCTGCACGTTCTCCTTCACGAGCGCTGTTTCTTCAATTGCATTGTCCCCGGTGAGGCGCCCTCTTCCTTTTCCTTTTTCCGCCTATCCCTCTTTCAGGACGCCCCTCACGCTCCCCACAGAACTGCGGCCTCCTCGTGGCCTTCTGCAAAGAAGGAACCGTTTCGTGCTTCGTTACCGGGCCCGCTGTTCGCTCTCTGTTTTCGGCTTGTTTTCGCTGCATCGCCCACCCCGTTCGTGTCTGCAGGAGAGCGATTCGCGGTTCCGCATCAAGGCGCTTGAGGTGCCACCACGGGTTCTGACCGGGCCCCGCCCTCGGCTGCGTCTCACTTGTGCCTCGCTGCAGAAGGAACTCCGTGTCTCCGAGGAACAGCGTGCAGTGGTGACATATTATTACAACGCTCTGTATATCACGCGCACGGTGCCGTCTCCACCTCGTTGCCTGCCATGTCGTCACACCTTACCCTGCTCCGACAGACCGAGCAGGCGCAGATGCAGAAGGAGATGCAGGAGCAGCTCGTCGAGTTTCAGGTACGGTCCCGGCCGCTGTGCCCGTGACGTGGCCGCGCCTGACGCGCGTCCGCAGAAGGAGAAGGCGCAGTTGCAGAAGCAGATGCAGGAGCAGCTCGTCGCGTTCCAGGTACGGTCCCGGCCGCTGTGCCCGTGACGTGGCCGCGCCTGACGCGCGTCCGCAGAAGGAGAAGGCGCAGTTGCAGAAGCAGATGCAGGAGCAGCTCGTCGCGTTCCAGGTGCGGTCCCGGCCGCTGTGCCCGTGACGTGGCCGCGCCTCACGCGCTTCCGCAGAAGGAGAAGGCGCAGTTGCAGGAGCAAGTGCATGCACGGGTCGTCGCGTCCCACGTGCGGTCCCGGCCGCTGTGCCCGTGACGTGGCCGCGCCTCACGCGCGTCCGCAGGAGCATCTGCAGGAGCAGGAGGAGGAGCTGTGGATCCAGTTGCGGGCCTCGGGGGCGGAGGTCGGGCGCCTGAAAGCTCGCGTCGCCGAGCTCGAGGCGGTTAACGCGGAGAAGGATGCCAACCTGGCCGCTCAGGAGGAGCGCGCCGCCGGCCCCGCCGCCGGCCCCGCCGCCCGTGCCTCTGCTCCGCGCCGCGAGTCGGCGGCCACGCTTCGGCGAAACGAGTGCGTGCGGCGGGCTCAGGAGCTGGGGCCCGTGCTCCGCTGCTTCCGCGAAGCCGAAGCCGCGAAGGAGGCAGAGGCCGCGTCCAAGAAGGCGGAGCTCGCCAGGCTCGTGCAGGAGGAGGTGCAGAAGGCGGCCGCCGTGGAGAAGCTGGCGTCTGGCAAGCTGGCGGCCAAGCTGGCGGCGGCCTGCGGGTTCACCGCGACGGACGACCTGGCTATGGGGGCGGCGGTGGACGGCGCCCTGGCCGCCTTCGGGCGACTGGAGGAGGAACTGGCGGCGGCCCGCGAGGAGGGCCAGCGCCTCGCGGCCCGCTTGCCGGAGGATTTCGTCGAGTCGCTCGCGCGAGCCGCCGCGCAGGCCGTCCGCGAGACGTCGCTGGCTACGGTCCGCGAGACGCTGGTGCGCGAGGCCAAGAAGCGGCGGCGCGACGAGGAGAACGAGCCCCCGGCCTCGGAGGAGCCGGATGCGTCGCCATCCAAGGAGCCGCACGCGCCCGGCCTCGCCCCCGCCCCGCGCCCTCTCCAGCCCACCCAGCAGAAGGCCGCCTGACGCCTGCGGCCCCGACCCGCCCGTGGAGCCTCCTCGGCTTCGTGCTCCCTTCGGAATCTCGTGCTGCAGTCCTGACGATCTAGATTGCAGTTTCCTCCTCCCTCCTTAGCATCTCCGCTTCGCGTATCTCTCTTCCCTCCGGTTTCTTTCTTGAAGATAGTGTATTTAGTTCCAGCTCTTTTGCAGTCGTGCTGCACAGTCGATAATCCACATCTTATCATGCAGATCAGCAGTGCTTTTATTCTTTGTGGCAGTTGATCACTGTCTATCCAGTGCTTTTCAAGTGCTGTCCAGTGCATGTACAGTCCCTTTCAAGTCGTATCCACGTTTCATATGCTACCGTAGTACATCAAAATCGTTTCAATCTGCTCGCCTGTACATGTTATCGCTCTTATCATTTCTGCAATGTAGTCTTTGCGACTACGATGTCATCGACATCTTAAACATGGCCAAGTCTGGTAGTGTAGAGTAGATATCTGAATTGCGGATTGCAGAATAAACTGAACCAGTACCGTACCAAGCTTGTGGATCAAGCGGGCGCGGGGGGCGGGGCGCCGAGGGGGAGGGGCGGGGGCGAGGGGGTGGCGCCCTCGGCGGCGGCGGCGGCGGCCTCGATGCCGGCCCTGAGGGTCTCGCTGAGGGTCTCGAGGTAGCGCTCGGTGGCGCTGGGCCCGCGCCCGACGGGCCGCTCGACGTTCCAGAGCTCGACGACGAGCTCCGGGGGGTAGCCGCGCGGGTCGAACGAGCTCTCCTCCCGCGCCGTGATCCCGAACGCCTCGAAGAACGCCTCCAGCGTCCGCGAGCTGTAGTGCTGCGTCCCCGCCCGCCCCGCCCCGCTCGGCGCCCCTCCAGGCCGGGGCGGCGAGGCGGGGCGGCACCTGGGCGAAGCCGTGCTCGGAGTAGAGGCGCTTCGCGGAGGGCAGGATCACCGGGTCCTTCATCCAGTACCGGAACTGGCTCTTCCCTGCCCGCGCCCCGCCCCGCCGTCGGCACCCGGGGCGGGGCGGGGCGGGGGCGCGGGGCGGGGGCGGCCCGGCGGACCGCGGGCGAGCCAGCGGGCAGTGCTCCACTGGGACCAGTCGATGCCGCCCTCGGCGAGGTAGCCGACGGAGGAGAGGTAGCCGACGAGGCGCCCCAGCGGGGCCTCCCACGGCTCCTCCTCCTCCTCCAGGCGCCCCGCCTTGGGCGAGAGGTCCACCGCGTTCCCCGCCAGACGGTAGATCCGCCGCCCGATGCGCTCCGTGAAGGCTAGCCGCGCCTCGTCCCCCGCGATGTGCTCCGCCGCCACCTGCCCCCCGCGTCAGCTTCGCGCTCGGGGCCGGGCCGGGCCGGGCCGCTGAGCCCCGGCTCGCCTTGAAGATCGCATAGCTCTTCAGGTCGAAGAAGTGCCTGTTCGTCATCGCACGCGCGATCCTCGGCGTGGCGCGCGTCGCGTTCTTCCACTCCCGCTCGATCACTGCCTCGACCTGCCACGCGCCGAGGCTCAGAGCGCGCTCCAGTTCGCGCACACTTGCGCAGCGCTCGCCTCCGCCTCCAACGCTGGCAGGGACAAGTCGGGAGCGGCGGCCAGCAGCTCGTCCATACTGCTCTGCAGTACGGCCGCGGCGAACTCCTCGTTGAGACCCCGCTCGTAATCGATCGGCTCATCGCTCCCGTACACATACGGCCCATCGTCGACGTCGCTGGAGGATCGCAGCTTGAGCGCGCGAGGCACGAGAAGCAAGGCGGCTGCTACGGCCAGCAGCACGGCCAGCAGCGCGCCGGAGCCGAGCCCGCTGGACGTCGACTGCGCTGATGCTGCGCGCTTCGCCTGTGCCTGCCGTCCGCCCGCGCGCGCCATGCCACTCGACAGCGATGTGGAAGCGCGCAGCGCAGCTGGCAGATGGAGCTGGCTCGCAGCAGACTTGCAGCAGATTACGACGTCGATGAGCGCCGCAGAGGCCGACAGATGAAGCTTGCTGACGTCGAACGCAGCGGATTGAGGGGGGTAGACGCAGCGAGCGGCGCGTCCAGAAGCGCTGCTGAACGAGAAGAAGCGCCGGTTTCCTGCCGATTTTACATCGATCCAGGTGCCTTTTCCTATTCTCTGACCGCGGCGCGCTTGCGAGCCGGTGCTTCCAGCGCCCGCGTCGTCTCTAATCGCGATCGCTGGCGACGCAGGCCTTCTCGCTAGCTTCTTCAGTGAGAGATCGCGAACATGCTCGACTTCTGGGCGCCGCAAGGCTTCCACATGACCCCTGGTGCGTGCCGTCGAGTTTCATACGCGGCGATGCGGGGCCATGGGCCAGCGGAAGCCTGGCTGCAGGAATGCCCCAACGCGCCTGAAGACTAAACGCTCCTGCGCGCCTGCCAACGCTCATACGCGCGCGCGCAGTTGGCCGGCGCGTTGGAGCGCTCGCGTTGGGCATGCTGCATCAAGGGCGCAACCCGGTACTGCACGCGGAAGAGCCTGAAGACCCCATCGACTCCGACGAATTCCCGACCTGCAGCGGCTTTCTTGGCGCAGCGAGCGTGCGCGAATGCGCCGTCGCGTCCTGTACCGCAGCCTGACGCTGCCGCAGCTGCCGCTGAAGTCGAAGAAGCGCGCGCGCACGTCGGTGCCTGTGCGGGAGGATGAAGAGCCGCCGAAGCTCGTGCCGGCGTCGAAGGAGGAGCTGCGCGCTGCGCCCCGCGCCAAGAAGCACAAGGCGAGCGAGGGGGTGCAGGCGCGAGCCCTTAAGGTGGGCGGCGCTCCCCGAGGCAAGAAGCCGGAGGCGCTGGCGGCTGCAGGACGCCGAGTCTGAGGGCGCCAGGCCTCAGATGAAGACGCGTCCGTAGGGCGCTGGAGCCGCGCCTCCGTGCACAGCCGCCCCGCGCCCCCCGCCCGCCCCGCGTCACCGGACCGCCCCGCAGGCGGCGGCGCCCGAGGCGGAGCCTCGCGGGTGGCCGCGGAGCCGCAGCGGGAGGAGGGCGCGGAGGAGCCCGCCGGGGCCTCCGCGTCGCCGCCGCCGCCGCCGCTGGAGACGCCGCCGGCCTCGCCGGCGCAGGCGGCTGCGGCGCCTTGCGCGAGGCCGGCCCCGGTCGAGCCGGAGGGCAGCGAGGCCGGCCGCGAGGAGCAGCGCAGTGCGGCCGAGGCGTGCGTGCCGGGCCCGGAGGCGGGCGCGGGGGCGGCGGGGGCGGGGCGGGGCAGCTGGTGGTGGCGGGCGGGTGGGCGCCCGACCCGGCGGGGCTGGCGGCGCGGGAGCTGCTGACGCGGCTCGAGGAGGCGACGGGGAGCCGCGCGCTGCCGCCCGGCCTCCGGGAGCGCTCCGAGCTCGTCGCCCACTACCGCCGCACCCTCTCCGCCTCTTCCCTCGCCGCCCCCGCTGCCGGCGAGGCCGCCGAGGCGGGCGGCGAAGTGCCCGCCCCGCCGAGTCCGGCGGAGGCGTCGCGGGCGGAGAATGCCGTGCCGGTGCCCGTGCCGGCGGCGGCGGCGGCGGCAGCTCCGGCGGCGGCGGCGGCTGCGGAGGAGGAGGAGGTGATCGAGGAGCTGGACGTGCGCGGCAGCGCCGTGCGCGCCCTCGCCGAGGAGGAGGAGGAGGAGGGCGGCTGGGGGCCGGGCCCCGCCGGCTTTGTCTGGCACGGGCCCCTCGGCAGCGACAGCGAGGATGAGGACGAGGAGGAGGCGGCAGGGGCGGGCGACGGGTGGGTCTGGGCCCCCGACGACTGCGGCCCCCCCCGCGGGGCCCCGCGGCGCGTGCTCGCTCCGCCGCCCTGCACGCCCCTCTCCCGCCGCCTGCACGCCGCCGCTGCCGCCGCCACCGCCGCCGGGCCGCGCCCCAAGCGGCCCCGGCGCGCGCCGGCGCACGACCGCTGGGGCTACTGCGACGGGTATGAGAACGGCGGCTGGGGCGACGAGGATGATGATGAGGAGGGGTACAGCGACGACGAGGACGACGAGGAGGAGTACGGGAGCGACGACGGGGGCAGCGACGGGGGCGGCCTCGCCTTCGGCGGCCACCCTCTCGACATGCTCTTCTCCTTCGGCTTCTGATGGCGCTCCTTACATCCCGTCCCCTCCTTTCTTCCTTTCATTTCAATGTTTCCCTTTCGGCTCCTCCCGCTGGGCGGCCAGCGGGAAGGCAGGCGGCCAGGGCCTGCTTCGACGCGAATCAGTGACAGTAAATTTTACAGCGGACACTTTTGAACACGCAGCTGCTGCAGGATACAGAGTAGCGTAGTGCGGTAGTTACGGAGCGCGCTATGAGAAGAATTCGAATTCGAATGCCTAGCTACGTATACTGGAAATGCGTTCACGAGATCCAGGGGTCCAACGAAATTGAAAAGGGCTGTCCACAAACTGCGAAATCGAACGGCTGCAGTCTTATTCGGGCTGGCCGGGGCCCGGCGGGTCGGGCCCTGTCGACGTGGACAAAAGCAAAGGGTGGGGCGGGCGGGGCGGGGGGCTAGAAGTCCCAGGCGTCGATGTCCTGGGGGGGGGGCGGCCAGCGACGGGGGCGGCGTGCCCCTGGAGCTCGTCGGCGGCGGGCCCGCGCGTGCCCCGGTACGCTGCGTCCACCTCCTGCGCCCCGCCCCTCGCCCCGGCACCCGCACGCCCCCGCCGCCCCCGCACCTGCTGCAGCGACCGGTTCTCCCCCTGCCCGCCGCCGCCGCCGGCCGGTCGGCGGAGGGGCGCGGGGCGGAGGGGCGCGGGAGGCGCACGCGGAGGCGCTCGATCTCGTCCCCCTGCGCCCCGCAGCGGTCAGCAGTCAGCGGGCCCGGGCCGGCCGGGGCGGGGCGGGGCGGCGGGGCGGCGGGGCGAGGCGGGCCTGGGCCCGTAGCGCAGCGAGGGCGCGCTGGTACTGCTGGTAGACCTCCTGCGCCATCTGCCGGCACCCTCGCCACAGCGCGCGACCGCGGGGCCGGGGCGCGGCGGGGGCGCACGCGGGCTGTCTGCGCCTGCGGGCCGAGGGCCGCCAGCTGCCGCTCCAGCCCCTGCGCCGCGGCGCGGAGGCTCGGCGGGGCGGCGGGCGCGGGCGGGGCAGCCGGGGACCTGGATGTGCTCGAGGGCGGCGGTGCGGAAGCGGCCGGCCTCCCCGAGCTCTGCGCCCCGGGCCGCCTCGCCCGAGGCGGCGCACAGGCTGGCAGGCGGGGCCGGGGAGGGCGCGCCGCGGCGCAGGTTGGAGACCTCGCGCCCCAGCGACTCGATCGCCCGCGCGTCCCCTCCGCCCGCTGCCGCCTGCCCGCCCCTCGCCCGTCGCCGCGAGGGGACGCGGGGGGGCGGCGGCGGGGCGGCGGGGCGGCGGCGGGGGGCACAGGGCGTTGAGCTGGGCGACAATGCGCTCTTGGTCGGCGGCGCTCGGCGAGAAGCGAAGCCTCTCCCGCAGCGCAAGCACCTCCATCGCGTCCGCTGCCGGCGTCCCCGCCCGTCAGACCCAGGGCCGCGCGCCGGGGGGCGGGCCGAGGGCCGACCGGTGCGGAGGGCGTCGGCGCGCTCCAGCGCGCGCTCCAGCGTCGCCACGCGCTGCCGCAGCGCCTTCAGCTCACCATCCCGCTCCTGCCCTTCCGCCTTCCCCGCCCCCGGCTCTGCGGCAGCCGGTGCCTGCGGTGGGGCTGGCCTGCGCGCGTGCGGCGCGGATCCGGATCGCGACGTTGAGGGGCGGGCTGCGATGTCCACGGCGGCGGCGATTCGTGCGCACGTCGTCTGGGAGGCGACCTCCGCCGTCACGCGCGTGCTGACCTCCTCGCTCGCTTCCCCCTCCAGCACCGCCCGCAGCTCTTCGCGAAACTTAATGATTCATTGAAGGGTGCCCCGTTTCAATCCGACTGCACGCACCTGTGATTGCAATTGCAAGGTCAAATTGATGCAACCCTGCCGTACGTGCAAAAGATGCAACGGGCAAAGCAGACCTTGCATCTTCTTGTTCACCTCCTCGATCGCCTTCTCGTCGGCCGCGCGCTGCTCCGGTGAGCGCTCCGACGCCTGCTGCTGCTGGCGGAGCTCGCAGAGACGCGCGCACTCGCGCTCTCGCTCCTGCAGGGCAGCGCGCAGAGCGTCCGCTCCCTCAACAGAGGTCTTCGCGAAAGCGGAAGCGGAGAGCTCGAGCGGTGCGCCGGAACCCTTCTCGGGCGACGACCCAAGCGACGTTGGCGCCGTCGCCATCCCTTCGGCTCCGATCATCTGCCACGAAGATGTGTTCGATCCGTTCTGCGTGAGCGTGCGCAGCACGAGCGGCTTGATCATGAGCGCGCGGACCGCGTGAGGAGAACGGTTTTTGCACCTTCGTCGGCGAGACAGGCGCACACTCACATATCTTGCCACGGAAATCCTCATCGCGCTCCATCGTCGCATCGGGCACCACGACGACGGCCACGTTCGGTGCGCTCATTTTCGCGGTGGGGACTGGCAGTCTGTACCCGTCTCGCCTCGTGAACCGTCAAGCCAATCACCACCTCCGCCCACCAGCACTCCGCATACCGGTACAGCCAGCGCAGCAATTGCATGCGCAAGCTGCAGCTGCAGGCTGCAGCTGCATGCAGCTGCTTGTATCGCGCCGCGAACAAACAAGCTAGTCAAGACTGTCAAGTTGAAAGAAGCGCGCCCGCCGCGCCCCGGCAGCCGCGCGGCAAGTCGGCGCCAGCTTGGCGCAAGCTCCGAGTTCGGCGGAGCCCTGCCACAGGCGTTTTGAAGAGCGATTGTGAGCCGCATCTAGCAGAGCATCCGGTGTGAGCCGCGCGGCGGCGGCTCGCCGCAGCGAAACGCCTTGCCGCCCCGATATCGATCGAACTCGCCCGGCCGCGGGCGCGCCATCAAAATGGCGTGGCGGCGGCACCTGCGGGCGCCGCTGCCGCGCAACAGCACGTTTGTCATCGAGGCGAGCCAGCGGCGCCTGAAGCTGCAGCGCATCACGGCCTCCATCTGTGCGCCCGCCGCCCCGGGCCCCTCCGACTTTTGATCACAAACCGGGCGTGACGGGCCGCGCAGCGATCCTGCTCATGGTGGTGTCGGCGCTGAGCAACTACTTCGACCCGCTTAAGCTCCGCCACCACATCTTCCTCACCCGCAGCGCCCTCGCCATCGGTTCCCGCCCGCCTCCCGCGCCCCACACCCCGCCTTGCCCGGCGCTCACGGCGGGCCTCCTCCGCAGCGGCGATCTCGGGGGCGCTGGCGGCGTCGTTCCTCGGGGGCGCGCGGGTGCGGGAGCACTGGTTCCTGGGGGGCGCCTCGCTGACCTTCGTCCTCTTCCACGTCTCCTTCTTCGCCCTCCTCGCCGCCGACGCAGCCCTCCCCGACCTCAAGGCCCGCCCCGCGCCCCGCCCAGTCGCCTCGGGGCTCACGGGCGCGCAGGAGGAGCTGGCGGTGAGCCCGCCCTCGGGCGCCATCCTCATCTTCTGGGCCCTCGGCGCCGCCGGCAGCTCCCACTTCCTCCTCCTCGTCCGCCCCGGCCTCGCCCCGCTCCCCCCGCGCGGCCCCGGGGCGAGGCGGGGCGGGGCGGGCAGGGGGCGGTGCAGCTGCTGCTCTCGGCGCTCTACGTGCCGCTCTACCTCGCGGTGGTCCCCGCGGAGAGCGGGCTGCGGGGGGAGGCGGCGCTGCAGGCGGCCGCCTCGCTCGCCGTCTCCGCCCTCCTCACCACCGTCACCGCCGCCGTCCGTCACCGCGACGTCCGCACCCGCGCCCGCCCGCGCCCCCCGCACCGCCCGCCCCCATCGCCTCTCACCGCCCGCAGATGCTCGTCCGTCTTGCGGCGCCCGTCTCTCCGATTTCGGTTCCCGGCCCGGGCGCCGAGGCCGCCAGCCGCGTGCCCGCGGGCCCCCGGCGACCGCCGCCGCCGCCGACTGCGAGGCGGATGCCGGGACGGAGGGGAGCGTGTGCGTCGCGGGGCCGGCGGGGCGGAGGTGCCCGAGGCGTGGCCGGCGCGGGGCGGCGGCTGGCCGGTGCGCCTCGAGCGCCTCGACACCGACCCCGAGCCCCTGGCGCCCCGCGCGGGGCCCCCGGCCCCACGCCGGCCCCGCCGCGGACGCCCTCTCCCGGTCTTCTCCTTCAAAGCCGCCTCGCCGCCCGGGCCCGAGACCGGTTCCGTTCGGGCGGCGCCGGCAGCTCTGTCTGGAGCGGCGCCGGGGCTCGCTCCGCGGCGGGGCGGGAGGCTCGGTGCGGGGCGGGGCCGGGGGCTCGGTGCGGGGCGGGGCGGGGCGGCGGTGGTCGACGAGCCTTGCGATGCGCTTCGAGCAGCCCGAGGAGGAGGCCGCCTTCCGCGCCGTCCGCCCCGCCCCGCCCCGCCACCCCCGCCCCCGGGGCGCCCCTCACGGGCGCCGCGCAGTGGGGCCTGGCGTCGGCGCGGGGGCGCACCCTGCCCCTCGCTGCCCTCTTCTTCGCCGCATTCCTCCTCGTGCGCTCTGCCTCCCGCCCCGCCCCCGCCCCGCCCTCCCTCGCCGGCGTGACGGGCGGCAGACGACGTGCCTCTCGTGGGCGCGGTACGCGCGGCGGGGCGGCCCGACGCCGGCCGCCTCCTCGCCGTCCAGCTGGGGCCGGCGGGGGCCCGCCGCCCTCCTCCTCGCCCTCGCCCTCCCGCCCCGCGCCTGGCGGGCCCTCTTCCTCCGGGGCCCGCCCTCCACGCCGCCGTCGCCGCCTCCGTGGCGGCCATCCTCGCCGCCTCGGCCTACTCGGTGTGCGCCCTGCCGGGCTCCCGCACGGGGGCGCTGCTGCACGAGAAGGGCGCCTGGTGGAGCGTCGTGGCGATCGCGAGCAGCGCGCCGCTGGCGCTGGTGCCGCTGCGCGCGCCCTTCCCCTTCGCCCTCGCCGCCGTCGCCGCCGGTTGCGCCGCCTTCCTCCCCGCCCTCCTCCTCACCGAGCGCGGCGTCGTGCGCCCCGCCCGCCCCGCCCCCGCCCGGCCCACTGACGCCGGCGGCTGCGCAGGTGCTGCTGGGCGAGCTCATCCCTTCTGGTGCGGGGCCCCGCCTTGCCCCCGCCCC